>CAWUFW010023651.1:0-72045 GCA_963921515.1 Calotriton arnoldi | reverse complement strand
CGCACCAGAAAGACCAGATCGGGAGGCCGCTCCTTCTCCTTCCTCACGGCCAAAGCATGGAACGCCCTTCCGCTCCACCTCAGACAGACAACATCGCTCCCCATCTTCGCAAGAAACCTCAAAACCTGGCTCTTCGACAGACCCCCTCCTTGATGGATGGAACCTGCACCCCCCCACCCCTAGCGCCATGAGACCCTTACGGGTGAGTAGTCGCGCTTTAACAAACCCCTGATTGATTGATTGATTGACAAGTGCAGAAAGAAGTAAGAGAGGAGCAGAAAGATTAAGAAATGTGCAGAAAGAGGCAAGAGTGGTACAGAAAGAGGCCAGAGAAGTGCAGAAAGAAGCAAGAGAAATCCAGAAAGAAGCAAGAGAGGTGCAGAAAGAAGCGAGAGGTGTAGAAAGAGGAAGAGTGGTGCAGAAAGAGGAAGAAAGGTACATAAATTAGCAAGAGAAGGATAGTAAGAAGCAAGAGAGATGCAGAAAGAAGCATGAAAAGTGAGGAAAGGCACAAGTGAGGTGCAGAAAGTGGCAAGAGAGCTGTAGAAAAAAGCAAGAGAGGTGCAGAAAGAAGGAAGAGAGGTGCCAAAAGAAGCAACAGAGATGCAGAAAGAAGAAGAAAGGTGCAGAAAGAGGCAAGAGTAGTGTAGAAAGAGGAAGAAAGGTACAGAAAGAAGCAAGGGAAATGCAGAAAGAGGCAGGAGAAGTGCTGAGAAAGGCAAGAGAGGTGCAGAAAGAGGTAAGAGGGATAAAAAGAGAGGTGTAAAAAGGGGAAAAATGTGAAGAAAGAGGAAAGAAGGTGCGGTAAGAAAGAAGAGAGGTACAGAAAGAAGCAAAAGAAGTTATGAAAGAGGCAATGGTGGAACAGAAAGAAGCAAGAGAGGTACAGAAAGAAACAAGAGAGGTGCAATAAGAGGCAAGCGAGATGCAGATAAAAGGAAGAAATGTACAGTAAGAAGCAAGAGAGGTGCAGGAAGAGTCAAGAGAAGTGAAGAAAGAAGCAAGAGAGGTGTAGAAAGAAGCAAGAGAGGTGCGGAGAGAAGCAAGAGAGGTACTGAAAGAAGCAAGAGAAGTGATGAAAGAGGCAATAGAGGTACAGAAAGAAGCAAAAGAAGTTATGAAAGAGGCAATGGTGGAACAGAAAAGAAGCAAGAGAGGTACAGAAAGAAGCAAGAGAGGTGCAATAAGAGGCAAGCAAGATGCAGAAAAAGGAAGAAATGTACAGTAAGAAGCAAGAGAGGTGCAGGAAGAGTCAAGAGAAGTGAAGAAAGAAGCAAGAGAGGTGTAGAAAGAAGCAAGAGAGGTGCGGAGAGAAGCAAGAGAGGTACTGAAAGAAGCAAGAGAAGTGATGAAAGAGGCAATAGAGGTACAGAAAGAAGCAAAAGAAGTTATGAAAGAGGCAATGGTGGAACAGAAAGAAGCAAGAGAGGTACAGAAAGAAGCAAGAGAGGTGCAATAAGAGGCAAGCAAGATGCAGAAAAAGGAAGAAATGTACAGTAAGAAGCAAGAGAGGTGCAGGAAGAGTCAAGAGAAGTGAAGAAAGAAGCAAGAGAGGGGTAGAAAGAAGCAAGAGAGGTGCGGAGAGAAGCAAGAGAGGTACTGAAAGAAGCAAGAGAAGTGATGAAAGAGGCAATAGAGGTACAGAAAGAGGCAGGTGAGGTGCATAAAGAAGCAATATAGGTGCAGAAAGAGGCAAGAGAGATGCAGAAAGAGGAAGAAAGAAACCAGAAGAAGCAAGAGAGGTGCAAGAAGAGACAAGAGAAGTGCAGAAAGAAGCAAGAGAATTGCAAAAAGAAGCAAGAGAGGTGCAGAGAAAAGCAAGAGAGGCACAGACAGAAACAAGAGAAGTGCAGAAAGACGTGAGAGAAGTGTAGAAAGAGGCAAGACAAGTGCAGAAAAAAAGAGAAGAGAGGTGCAGAAAGAAAAAGAAATCTGCAGAAAGAAGCAAGAGAAGTGCAAAAAAGCAAGAGAGGTACAGAAAGAAGCAAGAGAGGTATAGAAAGAGGAAGAAAGGTACAGAAAGAGTAAGAAAGGTACGGAAAGAAGCAATAGAAGAGCAGAAAGAGGCAATAGAAGTGCATAAAGAGAAAAGAGAGGTTCAGAAAGAGGCAAGAGGGGTACAGAAAGAAGAAAGAAAAGTGCAGAAAGAGCAAGAGAGGTGCAGAAAGAAGCAAGAGAGGTGCACAAAGAGGCAAGACAAGTGCAGAAAAAAAGAGAGGTGCAGAAAGAAAAAGAAATCTGCAGAAAGAAGCAAGAGAAGTGCAAAAAAGCAAGAGAGGTACAGAAAGAAGCAAGAGAGGTGTAGAAAGAGGAAGAAAGGTGCAGAAAGAGTAAGAAAGGTACGGAAAGAGGCAATAGAAGTGCATAAAGAGAAAAGAGAGGTTCAGAAAGAGGCAATAGAAGTACAGAAAGAAGCAAGAGAAGTCCAGAAAGAGACAAGAGAGGTACAGAAAGAGGAGGAAAGGCACAGAAAGAGAAAGAAAGATGCAGAAAGAGAGGTAAAGTAAGACGAAAGAGAAGTGAAGAAAGAGGCAAGAGAGTGCAGAAAGAGGCAGGAGAGGTGCAGAAAGAGGCAAGAGGTGAAGAAAATAGCAAGAGAGGTGCAGGAAGAATCAAGAGAAAAACAGAAATTAGCAAGAGAGGTATAGAAAGAGGCAAGAGGAGTGCAGAAAGAAGCAAGAGAATTGCAGAAAGAGGCAAGAGAAACAAAGAAAGAGGGAATAGAGGAGCAGAAAGAGGCAAGAGAGGTGCATTAAAAGGCAAGAGGGGTGTATAAATAAGCAAGAGAGGTGCAAAACGAAGCAAGAAAAGTGCAAAAAGAGGAAGAAATGTGCAGAAATAGGAATAAGGGGTACAGAAAGCAATAAGAGAGGCACAGAAAGAAGCAAGAGAGGTGCAGAAAGATGCAGGACAGGTGGAGAAAGAGAAAGAGAGGTACAGAAAGAAGCAAGAGAGGTACAGAAGGAAGCAAGAGAAGTGCAGAAAGAGGGAAGAAAAGTACAGAAAGAGGAAGTAAGATGCAGAAAGAAGCAACGGAGGTGCAGAAAGAGGCAAAAGAAGTACAGAAAGAAGCAAGAGAGGTGCAGAAAGAGGCAAGAGAAGTGCAGAAGAAGGAAGAAAGATGTAGAAAGGAGCAAGAGAAGTATAGAAAGAAGAAAGAAAGGTGCAGAAAGAGGCAAGAGAAGTACAGAAAGAGGCAAGACAAGTGCAGAAAGAAGTAAGAGAGCAGCAGAAAGATTAAGAAATGCGCAGAAAGAGGCAAGAGAGGTACAGAAAGAGGCCAGAGAAGTGCAGAAAGAAGCAAGAGAAGTCCAGAAAGAAGCAAGAGAGGTGCAGAAAGAAGCGAGAGGTGTAGAAAGAGGAAGAAAGGTACATAAATTAGCAAGAGAAGGATAGAAAGAAGCAAGAGAGGTGCAGAAAGAAGCATGAAAAGTGATGAAAGGCACAAGTGAGGTACAGAAAGTGGCAAGAGAGCTGTAGAAAAAAGCAAGAGAGGTGCAGAAAGAAGGAAGAGAGGTGCAAAAAGAAGCAACAGAGATGCAGAAAGAAGAAGAAAGGTGCAGAAAGAGGCAAGAGTAGTGTAGAAAGAGGAATAAAGGTACAGAAAGAAGCAAGGGAAATGCAGAAAGAGGCAAGACAAGTGCAGAAAGAGGGAGGAATATAAAGAAAGAGGCAAGAGGGGTATATAAAAAAGCAAGAAAAGTGCAAAAAGAGGAAGAAAGGTACAGGAAGAGAGGTGCTGAAATAAGCAAGAGAGGCACAGAAAGAAGCAAGAAAGGTGCAGAAAGAGGAAGAGAGATGCAGATAGAAGCAAGAGAGGTGCAGAAAGAAGCAAGAGAAGTGCAGAAAGAAGCAAGAGAGGTGGAGAAAGAGGAAGAGAGTTGCAGGGAGAAGCAAGAGAGGGACATAGAGAAGCAAGAGAAGTACAGAAGGAGGGAAGAAAGTACAGAAAGAGGAATAAAGATGCAAAATGAAGCAGCAGAGGTGCAGAAAGAAGCAAAAGAAGTGTAGAAAGAAGCAAGAGAGGTACAGAAAGAAGCAAGAGAACTGCAGAAAGAGGCAAGACAAGTGCAGAAAGAGGGAGGAATATAAAGAAAGAGGCAAGAGGGGTATATAAAAAAGCAAGAAAAGTGCAAAAAGAGGAAGAAAGGTACAGGAAGAGAGGTGCTGAAATAAGCAAGAGAGGCACAGAAAGAAGCAAGAAAGGTGCAGAAAGAGGAAGAGAGATGCAGATAGAAGCAAGAGAGGTGCAGAAAGAAGCAAGAGAAGTGCAGAAAGAAGCAAGAGAGGTGGAGAAAGAGGAAGAGAGTTGCAGGGAGAAGCAAGAGAGGGACATAAGAAGCAAGAGAAGTACAGAAGGAGGGAAGAAAAGTACAGAAAGAGGAATAAAGATGCAAAATGAAGCAGCAGAGGTGCAGAAAGAGGAAAAAGAAGTGCAAAAGAAGGAAGAAAGGTATAAAAGGAAGCAAGAGAAGAACAGAAAGAACCAAGAAAGGTACTGAAAGAAGCAAGGAAAGTACAGAAAGGAGCAGGTGAGGTACAGAAAGAGCCAAGCGAATTGCAGAAAGAGGAAGAAAGGTGCTGAATGAAGCAAGAGAGGTACAGGAAGAGGCAAGAGAAATGCAGAAAGAAGAGATGTGCAGAAAGAAGCAAGAGACATGCAGAAAGAAGCAAGAGCAGTACAGAAAGAAGCAAGAGAAGTGCAAAAAGAAAAAAGACAGGTGCATAGAGAAGCAAGAGAAGTGATGAAAGATGCATTAGAGGTATAGAAAGAAGCAAGAGAGGTGCAGAAAGAAGAAGAAAGGTACAGACAGAAGCTAGAGAGGTGCAGGAAGAGGCAAGAGAAGTACAGAAAGAAGCAAGAGAATTGCAAAAAGAAGCAAGAGAGGTGCAGAGAAAAGCAAGAGAGCACAGACAGAAACAAGAGAAGTGCAGAAAGACGTGAGAGAGTGTAGAAAGAGGCAAGACAAGTGCAGAAAAAAGAGAAGAGAGGTGCAGAAAGAAGAAGAAATCTGCAGAAAGAAGCAAGAGAAGTGCAAAAGAGCAAGAGAGGTACAGAAAGAAGCAAGAGAGGTATAGAAAGAGGAAGAAAAGTACAGAAAGAGTAAGAAAGGTACGGAAAGAAGCAAGAGAAGAGCAGAAAGAAGGCAATAGAAGTGCATAAAGAGAAAGAGGTGTCAGAAAGAGGCAAGAGAGGGTGACAGAAAGAAGCAAGAGAGAAAGTGCAGAAAGAGCAAGAGAGGTGCAGAAAGAAGCAAGAGAGGTGCACAAAGAGCAAGACAAGTGCAGAAAAAGAAGAGGGTGCAGAAAGAGGAAGAAATCTGCAGAAAGAAGCAAGAGAAGTGCAGAAAAAAGCAAGAAGGTGCAGAAAGAAGCAAGAGAGGTGTAGAAAGAGGAAGAAAGGTGCAGAAAGATGCAAGAGAAGGTGCGGAAAGAGGCAAGAGAAGTGCATAAAGAGGCAAGAGAGGTGTCAGAAAGAGGCAATAGAAGTACAGAAAGAAGCAAGAGAAGTGCAGAAAGAGACAAGAGAGGTACAGAAAGAGGAGGAAAGGCACAGAAAGAGCAAGAGATGCAGAAAGAGGCAGAAGTAAGACGAAGAGAAGTGAAGAAAGAGGCAGAGAGTGCAGAAAGAGGCAGGAGAGGTGCAGAAAGAGGCAAGAGGTGCAGAAAATAGCAAGAGAGGTGCAGGAAGAAGTCAAGAGAAGATACAGAAATTAGCAAGAGAGGTATAGAAAGAGGCAAGAGGAGTGCAGAGAAGAAGCAAGAGAATTGGCAGAAAGAGGCAAGAGAAACGAAGAAAGAGGGAATAGAGGAGCAGAAAGAGGCAAGAGAGGTGCAGTAAAAGGCAAGAGGGTGTATAAATAAGCAGAGAGAGGTGCAGAACGAAGCAAGAGAAGTGCAGAAAGAGGCAAGAAATGTGCAGAAAGAGGCAATAAGGGGTACAGAAAGCAATAAGAGAGGTACAGAAGAGAAGCAAGAGAGGTGCAGAAAGATGCAGGACAGGTGGAGAAAGAGGCAAGAGAAGTACAGAAAGAAGCAAAGAGAGAGTACAGAAAGAAGCAAGAGAAGTGCAGAAAGAGGCAAGAGAAGTACAGAAAGAGGAAGTAAGATGCAGAAAGAAGCAACGAGAGGTGCAGAAAGAGGCAAGAGAAGTACAGAAAGAAGCAAGAGAGGTGCAGAAAGAAGGCAAGAGAGTGCAGAAAGAAGGAAGAAAGATGTCAGAAAGGAGCAAGAGAAGTACAGAAAGAAGAAAGAGAGGTGCAGAAAGAGGCAAGAGAGGTGCAGAAAGAGAGCAAGACAAGGTGCAGAAAGAAGTAAGAGAGCAGCAGAAAGAGTAAGAAATGCAGAAAGAGGCAAGAGAGTACAGAAAGAGGCCAGAGAGAGTGCAGAAAGAGGCAAGAGAAGTGCAGAAAGAAGCAAGAGAGGTGCAGAAAGAAGCGAGAGGTGCAGAAAGAGGAAGAAAGGTACAGAAATTAGGCAAGAGAATGACAGAAAGAAGCAAGAGAGGTGCAGAAAGAAGCATGAGAAAGTGCATGAAAGGCACAAGTGAGGTACAGAAAGTGGCAAGAGAGTCAGAAGAGAGCAAGAGGTGCAGAAAGAAGCAAGAGAGGTGCAAAAGAAGCAAGCAGAGATGCAGAAAGAAGCAAGAGAGGTGCAGAAAGAGGCAAGAGTAGTGCAGAAAGAGGAATGAGGTGCAGAAAGAAGCAAGAGAAATGCAGAAAGAGGCAAGAGAAGTGCAGAAAAAGGCAAGAGAGGATGCAGAAAGAGGCAAGAGGGATAAAAGAGAAGTGTAAAGAGGAGAAAAGTGAAGAAAGAGGCAAGAGAGGTGCAGGTAAGAAGAAGAGAGAGTACAGAAAGAAGCAAAGAAGTTATGAAAGAGGCAATGGTGGAACAGAAAGAAGCAAGAGAGGTACAGAAAGAAGCAAGAGAGAGTGCAGATAAGAGGCAAGCGAGGTGCAGATAAAAAGAAGAAATGTACAGTAAGAAGCAGAGAGGTGCAGGAAGAGTCAAGAGAAGTGACAGAAAGAAGCAAGAGAGGTGCAGAAAGAAGCAAGAGAAGTGTGGAGAGAAGCAAGAGAGGTACTGAAAGAAAGCAAGAGAAGTGTAGAAAGAGAGCAAGAGAGGTGCAGAAAGACGTTAGAAATGTGTAGAAAGAAGCAAGAGAAATGCAGAAAGAAGCAAGAGAGGTGCAGAAAGAAGCAAGAGATGTACAGAAAGAAGCAAGAAAAGTACAAAAAGAGGAAGAAAGGTACAGAAAGAGGCAAGAGATGTGCAGAAAGCAGCAAGAGAGGTGCAGAAAGAGGAAGAGAGGTGCAGAAAGAAGCAAGAGAGTGGCAGAAAGATGCGAGAGGAGTGATGAAAGAGGCAATAGAGATGCAGAAAGAGGCAAAATAGGTGCAGAAAGAGGAAGAAAGGTGAGGTGAGAAGCAATAGAGGTTCAGGAAAGGGCAAGAATAGTACAGAAAGAAGCAATAGACGTGATGAAAATAGCAAGAGAGGTGCAGAAAGAGGCAAGAGAGGTACAGAAAGAAGCAAGAGAAGTGCAGAAAGGAGAGTGAAGAGAATAGCACAGAAAGAGGCAGGACAGAGTGCAGAAAGAAGCAAGAGAAGTTCAGAAAGAGATAAGAAGAAGTGCACAAAGAAGCTAAGAGAGGTGTAGAAAGAGGCAAGAGAAGCACAGAAAGAGGCACAGAGAGCTCAGAAAGAGGAAGAGAGGTTCAGAAAGAGGCATGTATAAAAAATCAAGAGAGGTGCAGAAAGAAGAAAGAAAAGTGCAAAAAGAGGAAGAAAGGTACATGAAGAGGAAAGGGGGGTATAGAAAGAGAGGTGCAGAAAGAAGCAAGAGAGGTGCACAAAGAGGCAAGAGATGTGCAGAAAGAAGCAAGAGAATTGCAGAAAGAGGAGGAAAGGTGCAGAAAGTGGAAGAATACGCAGACAGAAGCAAGTGAACTGCAGAAAGAAGCAAGAGAAGTCTAGAAGAGGCAAGAGAGGTGCAGAAAGAGGAAAGAGAAGCACAGAAAGAGGCAATAGAGTGCAGAAAGAGGCAAGGGGGTGCAGAAAATAGCAGGAGGGGTGCAGAAAGGAGCAAGAGTAAAACAGAAAGAAGCAAGAGAGGTACAGAAAGAGGCAAGAAGGGTGCAGAAAGAAGCAAGAGAGGTGCAGAAAGAGGCAAGAGAATGCAGAAAAAGAAGCAATAGATTAGCAGAAAGAGGCAAGAGGGTGCAGAAAGAAGCAAGAGAGCGCAGAAAGAAGCAACAGAGGTGCGAGAAAGAGGCAAGAGAGTTGCAGAGAAGAAGCAAGAGAGGTACAGAAGAAGCAAGAGAACTGCAGAAAGAGGGAAGAGAAGTGCAGAAAGAGGAATAAAGATGCAGAAATGAAGCAGAGAGGTGCAGAAAGAGGAAAGAGAAGGTGCAGAAAGAAGCAAGAGAGGTGCAGAAAGAAGCAAGAGAAGATGCAGAAAGAAGCAAGAGAGGTACTGAAAGAAGCAAGAAAAGTACAGAAAGAGAGCAGGAGAGGTGCAGAAAGAGGCAAGCGAATTGCAGAAAGAGGCAAGAGAGGTGCTGAATAGAAGCAAGAGAGGTGCAGAAAGAGGCAAGAGAGATGCAGAAAGAGGCAAGAGATGTGCAGAAAGAGGCAAGAGACAGTGCAGAAAGAAGCAAGAGCAGGTACAGAAAGAGGCAAGAGAAGTGCAGAAAGAGAAAAGACAGGTGCATAGAGAGAAGCAAGAGAGAGTGATAGAAAGAGGCAAGAGAGGTGCAGAAAGAAGCAAGAGAGAGTGCAGAAAGAAGATGAAGGTACAGACAGAAGCAAGAGAGGTGCAGAAAGAGGCAAGAGAAGTGCAGAAAGAAGCAAGAGAGGTGCAGAAAGAAGCAAGAGACATGTGGAAAGAAGCAAGCGAGGCACAGAAAGAAGCAAGAGAACTGCAGAAAGAGACAAGACAAGTGCAGAAAGAGGGAGAAATGTACAGAAAGAGGGAAGAGAAGGGCAGAAAGAGGCAAAAGAAGTGCAGAAATAAGCGAGAGGTGCAGAAAGGAGCAAGAGAGGTGCAGAAAGAGGTAAGAGGGGTGCAGAAAGAAGCAAGAAAAGTGCAGAAAGAAGCAAGAGAAGTGCAGAAATAAAAAAGACAGGTGCATAGAGAAGCAAGAGAAGTGATGAAAGAGGCACTAGAGGTACAGAAAGAAGCAAGAGAGGTGCAGAAAGAGGAAGAAAGGTGCAGAAAGAAGCAAGAGAGTGGAAGAAAGAGGCAAGAGAAGGTGCAGAAAGATAGCAAGAGAGGTGCAGAAAGAAGCAAGAGACATGTGGAAAGAGGCAAGAGAGGTGCAGAAAGAAGCAAGAGAAGTGCAGAAAGAGGAAAGACAAGTGCAGAAAGAGGGAGAAATATACAGAAAGAGGCAAAAGAAGTGCAGGAATATTCAAGAGAGGTACAGAAAGAAGCAGGAGAGGTGCAGAAAGAGGAAGAAAGGTAGAGAAAGAAGCAAGAGAGAGTACAGAAAGAGGCAATAGAAATGCAGAAAGAGGCAAGAAGGGTGTATAAGAAAGCAACAGAGTTGCAGAAAGAAGCAAGAAAAGTGCAAAAGAGAGGAAGAATGGCACAGAAAGTAGTAAGAAGGGTGCAGAAAGAAGCAAGAGAGGCGCAGAAAGGAGCAAGAGAGGTGCAAAAAGAGGCACGGCAGTTGCAGAAAAAGATAGAGAGGTGTAGTATGAAGCAAGAGAGGTGCAGGAAGAGGCAAGAGAAATGCAGAAAGAAGCAAAAGATGTGCAGAAAGAAGTAAGACACGAAGTGCAGAAAGAAGCAAGAGCGGTGCAGAAAGAAGCAAGAGAAGTGCAGAAAGAGACAAGACAGGTGCAGAAAGATAGCTAAGGAAGTGCATGAAAGAGGCACAGAGAGTGCAGAAAGAAGCAAGAGGTGCAGTAAGAGATAGAAAGCTGCAGAAAGAAGCTAGAGCAGTGCAGGAAGAGGAAAGAGAAGTGCAGAAAGAGGCAAGAGGATGCAGAAAGAGGCAAGAGATGTGCAGAAAGAAGCAAGAGAGAGTACAGAAAGAAGCAAGAGAAGTGCAGAAAGAAGCAAGAGCAAGTGCAGAAAGAGGGAAGAGAGGTAAAGAAAGAGGCAAGAGAGGTGCAGAAAGAAAGCAAGAAGAGGTGCAAGAAAGTGCAGGAAGAGAGGTGCAGAAAGAAGCAAGAGAGGTGCAGAAAGAAGCAAAGAGAAGTGCAGAAAGAGGCAAGAGAGAGTGCAGAAAGAAGCAAGAGAGGTGCAGAAAGAAGCAAGAGAAGTGCAGAAAGAGGCAAGAGAGGTGCAGAAAGAGGCAAGAGAGGTGCAGGGAGAAGCAAGAGAGGTGACATAAGAAGCAAGAGAAGTGCAGAAGGAGGGAAGAAGAGTACAGAAAGAGGCAATAGAGGTGCAGAAATGAAGCAAGAGAGGTGCAGAAAGAGGCAAAGAGGTGCAGAAAGAAGGAAGAAAGGTGTAAAAGGAGGCAAGAGAAGTAATAGAAAGAAGCCAAGAAAGGTACAGAAAGAAGCAAGAGAAAGTGCAGAAAGGAGCAGGTAGAGGTACAGAAAGAGCAAGCGAATTGCAGAAAGAGGAAGAAAGGTGCTGAATGAAGCAAGAGAGTGCAGGAAGAGGCAAGAGAAGTGCAGAAAGAGGCAAGAGATGTGCAGAAAGAAGGCAAGAGACATGCAGAAAGAGGCAAGAGCAGTACAGAAAGAAGCAAGAGAAGTGCAGAAGAGAGAGCAATAGGTGTGCATAGAGATGCAAGAGAGGTGACAGAAAGATGCATGAGAGGTACAGAAAGAAGCAAGAGGTGCAGAAAGAAGCAAGAAAGGTGCAGACAGAAGCCAGCAGAGGTGCAGAGAAGAGGCAAGAGAAGTACAGAAAGAAGCAAGAGAGGTGCAGAAAGAAGCAAGAGACAGTGCGGAAAGAAAGCAAGCAGAGGTGCAGAAAGAAGCAAGAGAACTGCAGAAAGAGGACAAGAAAGTGTACAGAAAGAGGGAGAGAGGTACAGAAAGAAGGCAAGAGAAGTGCAGAAAGGTAATGGCAGAACAAGAGATGTGCAGAAAGAGGTAAGAAAGGTGCAGAAAGAGGCAAGAGAAGTGCAGAAAGAAGCAAGAGAAGTGCAGAAAGAAGCAAGAGAGGTGCAAGAGAGAAGCAATAGAAGTGCATGAAAGAGGCACTAGAGGTGCAGAAAGAAGCAAGAGAGTAGTGCAGAAAGAGCGAAGAAAGGTGCAGAAAGAAGCTAGAGAGCTGCAAGAAGAGGCAAGAGAAGTGCAGAAAAATGCAAGAGAGGTGCAGAAAGAAGCAAGAGACATGTGGAAAGAAGCAAGAGGTGTAAAGAAAGAAGCAAGAAAACTGCAGAAAGAGGAAAGACAAGTGCAGAAAGAGGAAAGAAAGTGCAGAAAGAGGCAAGAGAAGTGCTAGAAAGAATATTCAAGAGAGGTGTCAGAAAGAAGCAAGGAGAGGTGCAGAAAGAGGAAGAGAAGGTGCAGAAAGAGGCAAGAGAAGTGCAGAAAGAGGCAAGAGAGGTGCAGATAAGAGGCAAGCAGAAGTTGCAGAAAGAAGCAAGCAAAGTGCAGAAGAGAGGCAAGAGATGGTACAGAAAGATGGTAAGCAGAGGTGCAGAAAGAGGCAAGAGAGGCGCAGAAAGAAGCAAGAGGTGCAGAAAGAGGCAAGACAGTTGCAGAAAGAAGATAGAGAGCTGCAGAATGAAGGCAAGAGAGGTGCAGAAAGAGCAAGAGAAATGCAGAAAGAAGCAAGATGTGCAGAAAGAAGTAAGAGACGTGCAGGAAAGAAGCAAGAGCGGCACAGAAAGAAGCAAGAGAAGGTGCAGAAAGCAAGCAGAGAGGTGCAGAAAGAGGCAAGAGAAGTGCAGAAAGAGGGCAACAGAGGTGCAGAAAGAAGCAAGAGATGCAGAAAGAGGCAGCAGAGGTGCAGAAGAGGCAGAGAGGTGCAGAAAGAGGCAAGAGAAGTGCAGAAGAAGCAAGAGGTGCAAGAAAGAACCAACAGAAGTGCAGAAAGAAGCAAGAGAGGTGCTAGAAAGAGGCAAGAGAATGTGCAGAAGGAGGCAAGAAAGGTGCAGAAGAAGAGGGAGAGAATGTAGCAGCGAGGACAAGAGAGGTGCACAAAGAGCAAGAGCGAGTGCAGAAAGAGAGAAGCAAAGGTACAGGAAGAGGCAAGAGGGCTGCAAAGAAGCCAAGAGGGGTGCAGAAAGAGGCAAGAGAGTGCAGAAAGAGGCAAGATGAGGTGCATGAAACGAGGCAAGAGAGGTGCGAGAAAGAAGCAAGAGAGGTGCAGATAGAGAAGCAAGAGAAGTAGATGAATGAGCCAACAAGTTGCAATGGAGGTGCAAAGGAAGGCAAAGAAGGGCTGCAGAAAGAGGGAAAGAGAGGTGCAGAAACAGGCAAGAAAGGTGAAGAAAGAGGGAGAAAGGTTGCACAGAAAGAGGCAGAGAGGCATGCAGAAAGAGGCAGAGAAGTGCAGAAAGAAGTGCAAGAGACAGTGCAAAAGATAGCAAGAGGGGTGCAGGAAGAGGATACAGGGGTGCAGAGAGTGGAAAGTGCACAAAGGAGCAGCAGAGAGGTCCAGAAAGAGGCAAGAGAAGTGCAGAAAGAGGCAAGAGAGGTGCAGAAAGAAGCAAGAGAAGTGCAGAAAGAAGCAAGAGAGGTGCAGAAAGAGGCAAGAGAAGTGCAGAAAGAGGCAAGAGAGGTGCAGAAAGAAGCAAGAGAAGTGCAGAAAGAGGCAAGAGGAGTGCAGAAAGAGGCACGAGAGGTGCAGAAAGAAGCAAGAGAGGTGCAGAAAGAGGCAAGAAAGGTACAGAAAGAGGCAAGAGAGGTGCAGAAAGAGGAAGAGAAGTGCAGAAAGAGGCAAGAGAGGTGCAGAAAGAGGCAAGAAAGGTGCAGAAAGAGGCAAGATAAGTGCAGAAAGAAGCAAGAGAGGTGCAGAAAGAAGCAAGAGAAGTGCAGAAAGAAGCAAGAGAGGTGCAGAAAGAAGCAAGAGAAGTGCAGAAAGAAGCAAGAGAGGTGCAGAAAGAGGCAAGAGAAGTGCAGAAAGAGGCAAGAGAACTGCAGAAAGAGGCAAGAGAGGTGCAGAAAGAGGCAAGAGAGGTACAGAAAGAAGCAAGAGAGGTGCAGAAAGAAGCAAGAGAAGGTAGCAGAAAGAGGCAGAAGAAGCAAGAGGTGCAGAAAGAGGCAAGAGAGGTGCAGAAAGAGGCAAGAGAGGTGCAGAAAGAAGCAAGAGAGGTGCAGAAAGAAGCAAGAGAAGTGCAGAAAGAAGCAAGAGAGGTGCAGAAAGAAGCAAGAGAGGTGCAGAAAGAGGCAAGAGAGGTGCAGAGTTATGCAGCGCAGAAAGAGGTAGAAAGACGGCAAGTACCAAGAGGTGCAGAAAGCAGAGGAAAGCGAGAGAGGTGCAGAAAAGAGCGAGGAGAGAGTGCAGAAAGACGAAGAAAAGGTCACAGAAAGAGGCAAGAAATGTGCAGAAAGAGGCAAGCGAGGTGCAGAAGGAGGCAAGAGAGTGTCAGTAAGAGTGCAAGAGAGGTACAAGAAAGAGGAAAGAGAGGTGCAGAAAGAAGCAGGACGAAGTGCAGAAGAAGAAGAAAGAGAGGTACATAAAGTGGCAAGAGAGGTGCAGAAAGAGGCAAGAGAAGTAAAAGGAAGAGGCAAGGGAAAGTGCAGAAAGAGCCAAGTGAGCGTGCTATGAAAGAGGCAAGAGAAGGCGCAGAAAGAGGCAATAGAGGTGCAGAAAGATGAAGAAAGGTACAGAAAGAGGCAAGAGAGGTGCAGTAAGAAGCAAGAGAAGTGCAGAAAAGAGCAAAGAGGGAATCATGCAGAAAGAAGAAAGAGAGGCAGAAAGAGGAAGAGAGGTGCCAGAAAGAGGCAAGAGAGGCACAGAAGGAAGCAAGAGAGTGTGCAGAGCAGAAGCAAGAGAGGTGCAGAAAGAGGAAGAAATATGCAGGAGAGGCAAGAGAGGTGCAGAAAGAGTCATGAGAGGTACAGAAAGAAGGCAAGAGAGGGTGCAGAAAGCAAGAAGCAAGGTGCAGAAAGAGGCAAGAGAGGTGCAGAAAGAGGCAACAGAGGTGCAGAAAGAAGCAAGAGAGGTGCAGAAAGAGGACAGAAAGAGAAGGGCAGAAAGAGGCAAGAGAAATGCAGAAAGAAGCAAAGAGAGGTGCAGAAGTGAAGAGGACCAGAAGAAGGCAAGGTTGCATGAAAGAAGCAAGAGATGTGCAGAAAGAAGCAAGAGAAGTGCAGAAAGAAGCAAGAGATGTGCAGAAAGTGGCAGAGAGCACAGAAAGAGGCAAGAAAAGTGCAGAAAGAAGCAAGAGAAGTACAGAAAGAGGCAAGTGAGGTGCAGAAAGAGGCAAGAGAAGTTCAGAAAGAGGCAAGAGAGGTGCAGAAAGAGGCAAGAGGGTGCAGAGAGAGGCAAGAGAGGTGCAGAAAGAGGAAGAAAGGTACAGAAAGAGTGAAGAAAGGTGCAGAAAGAAGCACAGAGAGGTGCAGAAAGAGGAAAGAGAGGTGCAGAAAGAAGCAAGAGAGGTGCAGAAAGAAGCAAGAGAGGTACAGAAAGAAGCAAGAGATGTAAGGTGCAGAAAGAGGCAAGAGAGGTGCAGAAAGAGACAATAGAGGTGCAGAAAG
This sequence comes from Calotriton arnoldi, assembly GCA_963921515.1. Taxonomy (NCBI): domain Eukaryota; kingdom Metazoa; phylum Chordata; class Amphibia; order Caudata; family Salamandridae; genus Calotriton; species Calotriton arnoldi. Next base: position 57,426 of record CAWUFW010023651.1, on the reverse strand, counting down.
AGGCAAGAGAGAGGTGCAGAGAATGAAGCAAGAGAGGTGCTGAATAGAGCGAGTAGAGGTACAGAAAGAGGAAGAGAGGTGCAGAAAGAGGAAGAAAGGTGCAGAAAGAGGCAAGAGAAGTGCAAAAGAGGCAAGAGAGGTACAGAAAGAGGCAAGAAAGGTGCATGAAAGAAGCAATAGAGGTACAGAAAGAAGCAAGAGAAGTGCATAAAGAGGCAAGAGAGGTGCAGAAAGAGGCAAGAGAGGTGCAGAAAGAGGCAAGAGAAGTGCAGAAAGAGGCAAGAAGAAGTGCAGAAAGAAGCAAGAGAATGTGCAGAAAGAGGCAAGAGAGGTGCAGAAAGAGGAAGAAAGGTGCAGAAAGAGGCAAGAGAAGGTGCAGAAAGAAGAAGAGAGGTGCAGAAAGAAGCAAGAGAGAGTGCAGAAAGAAGCAAGAGAGGTGCAGAAAGAGGAAGAAAGGTGCAGAAAGAGGCAAGAGAGGTGCAGAAAGAGGCAAGAGAAGTGCAGAAAGAGGCAAGAGAAGTGCAGAAAGAAGCAAGAGAGGTGCAGAAAGAGGCAAGAGAGGTGCAGAAAGAGGCAAGAGAGGTGCAGAAAGAGGCAAGAGATGTGCAGAAAGAGGCAAGAGAAGTGCAGAAAGAGGCAAGAGAGGTGCAGAAAGATGAAAGAGAGCTGCAGAAAGAGGCAAGAGAGGTGCAGAAAGAGGCAAGAGAGGTGCAGAAAGAGGCAAGAGAGGTACAGAAAGAAGCAAGAGAGGTGCAGAAAGAAGCAAGAGAGGTGCAGAAAGAGGCAAGAGAGAGTGCAGAAAGAGGCAAGAGAGGTGCAGAAAGAGGAAGAGAGGTGCAGAAAGAGGCAAGAGAAGTGCAGAAAGAAGCAAGAGAGGTGCAGAACAGAAGCAAGAGAGGTGCAGAAAGAAGCAAGAGAGATACAGAAAGAGGCAAGAGAGGTACAGAAAGAGGCAAGAGAAGTGCAGGAAGAAGCAAGTGAATTGCACAAAGAAGCAAGATAAGAGCAGAAAGAGGAAGAAAGGTGCAGAAAGAGGCAAGAGAGGTGCAGAAAGAAGCAAGAGAAGTGCAGAAAGAGGCAAGAGAGGTGCAGAAAGAGAGCAAGAGAGGTGCAGAAAGAAGGAAGAGAGGTGTAGAAAGAAGCAAGAGAGGTGCAGAAAGAAGCAAGAGAAGTACAGAAAGAGGCAAAAGAGGTGCAGAAAGAGGCAAGAGAAATGCAGAAAGAGGCAAGAGAGGTGTAGAAAGAGGCAAGAGAGGTGTAGAAAGAGGCAAGAGAAGTGCAGAAAGAGGCAAGAGAAGGTACAGAAAGAGGCAAGAGAGGTGCAGAAAGAGGCAAGAGAGGTGCATGAAAGAAGCAAGAGAAGTGCAGAAAGAAGCAAGAGACGTGCAGAAAGAAGCAAGAAAGGTGCAGAAAGAAGCAAGAAAGGTGCAGAAAGAAGCAACAGAGGTGCAGAAAGAGGCAAGAGAGGTGCAGAAAGAAGCAAGAGAAGTGCAGAAAGAAGCAAGAGAGGTGCAGAAAGAGGCAAGAGAGGTGCAGAAAGAGGCAAGAGAGGTGCAGAAAGAGGAAGAAAGGTGCAGAAAGAGGAAGAAAGGTGCAGAAAGAGGCAAGAGTGGTACAGAAAGAGGCAAGAGACGTGCAGAAAGAAGCAAGAGAGGTGCAGAAAGAGGACGAGAGGTGCAGAAAGAGGCAAGAGAGGTGCAGAAAGAGGCAAGAGAGGTGCAGAAAGAAGTAAGAGAAGTGCAGAAAGAGGCAAGAGAAGTGCAGAAAGAGGCAAGAGAGGTACAGATAGAGGCAAGAGAGGTGCAGAAAGAAGCAAGAGAGGTGCAGAAAGAGGAAGAAAGGTACAGAAAGAGGCAAGAGAAATGCAGAAAGAGGCAAGAGATGCGCAGAAAGAAGCAAGAGAGGTGCAGAAAGAGACAATAGAGGAGGAGGAAGAAGCAAGAGAGGTGCAGAAAGAAGCAAGAGAGGTGCAGAAAGAGGCAAGAGAGGTGCAGAAAGAGGCAAGAGAGGTGCAGAAAGAGGCAAGAGAGGTACAGAAAGGGTCAAGAGAAGTGCAGAAAGAAGCAAGAGAAGTGCAGAAAGATGCAAGAGAGGTGCAGAAAGAAGAGCAAGAGAAAGGTACAGAAAGAAGCAAGAGAAGTGCAGAAAGAAGCAAGAGAAGTGCAGAAAGAAGCAAGAGAGGTGCAGAAAGAGAAAGAGAATGTGCAGAAAGAAGCAAGAGAGGTGCAGAAAGAGCAAAGAGAAGTGCAGAAAGAGGCAATAGAAGTGTAGAAAGAAGCAAGAGAAGTGCTGAATAAAGCAACAGAGGTGCAGAAAGAGGCAAAAGAAATGCAGAAAGAGGCAAGAGATGTGCAGAAAGAGGCAAGAGAAGTGCAGAAAGAGGCAAGAGAGGTGCAGAAAGAAGAAGAAAGGTGCAGAAAGAGGCAAGAGAGGTACAGAAAGAGGCAAGAGAAGTGCAGAAAGAGGCAAGAGAGGTGCAGAAAGAGGCAAGAGAGGTGCAGAAAGAGGAAGAAAGATGCAGAAAGAGGCAAGAGAGGTGCAGAAAGAGTAAGAGAAGTGCAGCAAAGAGGCAAGAGAAGTGCAGAAAGATGCAAGAGAGGTGCAGAAAGAAGCAAGAGAGGTGCAGAAAGAGGAAGAGAGGTGCAGAAAGAAGCAAGAGAGGTGCAGAAAGAAGCAAGAAAGCTGTACAGAAAGAGGCAAGAGAAGTGCAGAAAGAAGCAAGAGAGGTGCAGAAAGAGGCAAGAGAGATGTCAGAAAGAAGCAAGAGAGGTGACAAAAGAGGAAGAAAGGTTCAGAAGGAGGAAGAAAGGTACAGAAAGTAGCACGAGAGGTGCAGAAGAAGGAAAGAGAAGCACAGAAAGAAGGAAAAGAGGTGCAGAAAGAAGCAAGAGAGGTACAGAAAGAGGCAAGGGAGGTGCAGAAAGCTATAATAAAAGTGCAGAAAGAGGCAAGAGAAAGACAGAAAGTACCAAGAGAGGTGCTGCAAGGAGCTAGAGAGTTGCAGAAAGGAGCAAGAGAGGTGCAGAAAGAGCAGAGAGGTCCAGAAAGAGGCAAGAAAAGTGCAGAAAGAGGAAGAAAGGTGCAGAAAGAAGGAAGAGAAGTGTCAGAAAGAGGCAAGAGAGGTACAGAAAGAAGCAAGAGAGGTGCAGAAAGAAGCAAGAGAAGTACAGAAAGAGGAAGAGATAGTGCAGAAAGAAGCAAGAGAGGTGCAGAAAGAGGCAAGAGAAGTACAGAAAGAGGCAAGAGAAGGTGCAGAAAGAGGCAAGAGAGGTGCAGAAAGAAGCAAGAGAAGTGCAGAAAGATGCAAGAGAGGTGCAGAAAGAAGAAGAAAGGTGCAGAAAGAGGCAAGAGAGGTGCAGTAATAGAGGAAGAGAAGTACAGAAAGAAGTACACTAGCAGCAGGCTTGCAGAAAGAAGCAAGAGAGGTGCAGAAAGAAGGAAGAGAGTTGCAGAAAGAAGCAAGAGAGGTGCAGAAAGAAGCAAGAGAGGTGCAGAAAGAAGCAAGAGAAGTGCAGAAAGAGGAAGAAAGGTGCAGAAAGAAGGAAGAGAAGTGCATGAAAGAGGCAAGAGAGGTGCAGAAAGAAGCAAGAGAGGTGCAGCAAAGAAGCAAGAGAGGTACAGAAAGAGGAAGAAATGTGCAGAAAGGAGGAAGAGAGGTGCAGAAAGAAGCAAAAGGGGTGTAGAGAGAGGCGAGAGAAGTGCAGAAAGAGGCAAGAGAAATGCAGAAATAAGCAAGAGAGATGCTAAAAGAGGAAGAAATGTTATGAAAGAAGCAAGAGAGGTGCAGAAAGAAGTAAGAGAAGTACAGAAAGATGTAAGAGAGGTGCAGAAAAATGCAACAAAAGTGCAGATAGAGGATGAAGGGTGCAGAAATAAGCAACAGAGGTGCTGGAAGAGGCAAGAGAAGTGCAGAAAGAGGCAAGAGAAGTTCAGAGAGAGGTGCAGAAAGAGGCAAGAGGGGTGCATAGAGAAGCAAGAGAGGGGTAGAAAGAGGAGGAAAGGTACAGAAAGAGGAATAAAGGTACAGAAAGAAGCTCGAGAGGTGCAGAAAGAGGAAAGAGAAGTGCAGAATGAAGCGAGAGGTGCAGAAAGAAGCAAGAGAGGTGCAGAAAGAAGCAAGAGAGGTACAGAAAGAGGCAAGGGAGGTGCAGAAAGATATAATATACGTACAGATAGAGGCAAGAGAAGTTCAGAATCAACCAAGAGAGGTACTGATTGGAGCTAGAGAGGTGCAGAAAGAAGCAAGAGAGGTGCAGAAAGAGGAGTAAAGGTACAGAAAGAGGCAAGAGAAATGCAAAAAGAGGAAGAAAGGTGCAAAAAAAGGAAGAAAAGTGATGAAAGAGGCAATAGAGGTACAGCAAGAAGCAAGAGAGGTGCATAAAGAGGAAGACATGTGAAGAAAGAGGCAAGCGAGGTGCAGAAAGTGGCAAGAGAAGTACAGAAAGAGGCAAAAGAAGTGCAGAAATAAGCAAGAGAACGGCAGAAAGATTCCAGAGAGGTGCAGAAAGAAGAAGAAAGGTGCAGAAAGAGGAAGAAAGGTTCAGAAATAAGGAAGAGAAGAACAGAGAAAGCAAGAGAAATGTAGAAAGAAGCAAGAGAGGTGCAGAAAGAGAAAGAAATATGCAGAAAGAAGAAAGAGAGGTGCAGAAAGAGTGCAAGAGAAGTGCAGAAAGAGGCAAGAGAAGTGCAGAAAGAAGCAAGAGAGGTTCAGACAGAAGCAAGAGAGGTGCAGAACAAGGAAGAGCTATGCAGAAAGAGGCAAGAGTTGTGCAGAATGAGGCAAGAAAAGTGTAGAAAGAGGCAAGAGAGGTTCAGAAACAAGAAGAAATGTGCAGAAAGAGGCAAGAGAGATACAGAAAGAGCCAAGAGAGGTGCAGAAAAAGGCAATAGAAGTACAGAAAGATGCAAGAGAGGTGCAGAAAGAGGCAAGAGAGGTGCAGAAAGAGGAAGAAATAGGCAGAAAGAGGAAAGAGAGGTGCAGAAAGAGTAAAGAGAAGTGCAGAAAAAGGCAAGAGAAGTGCATAAAGAAGCAAGAGAGGTGCAGACAGTAGCAAGATAGGTGCAGAAAGAGGAAGACATATACAGAAGGAGGCAATAGTGATACAGAATGAGGCAAGAAAATTGTAGAAAGAGGAAAGAGAGGTTCAGAAACAGGAAGAAATGTGCAGAAAGAGGCAATAGAGGTGCACAAAGAGACAAGAGAGGTGCAGAAAAATGAAAGAGAAGTGTACATAGATGCAAGAGAGGTACATAAAGATACAAGAGGGGTGCAGAGAGAAGTAAGAGAGGTGTAGAAAGAGGAAGAAAGGTACAGAACGAGGAAGAAAGGTACAGAAAGAAGCACGAGAGGTGCAGAAAAAGGCAAGGGAGGTGCAGAAAGATATAAGAGAAGTGTAGAAAGAGGCAAGAGAAGTGCAGAAAGAACCAAGAGAGGTGTTGAAAGGTGCTAGAGAGGTGCAGAAAGAAGCAAGAGAGGTGCAGAAACAAGCAAGAGAGGTACAGAAAGAGGCAAGAGAGGTGCAGAAAGAGGCAAGAGAAGTGTAGAAAGAGGCAAGAGAAGTGCAGAAAGAAGCAAGAGAGGTGCAGAAAGAGGCAAGAGAGGTACAGAAAGAGCAAGAGAACTGCAGAAAGAGGAAGAAAGGTACAGAAAGAGGCAAGAGAAGGTTCAGAAAGAGGAAGAAAGGTGCAGAAAGAAGGCAAGAGAAGTGCAGAAAGAGGCAAGAGAGGTACAGAAAGAAGCAAGAGAGGTGCAGAAAGAAGAAAGAGAGGTGCAGAAAGAGGAAGAAATAGTGCAGAAATAGGCAAGAGAGGTACAGAAAGAGGCAAGAGAGGTGCAGAAAGAGGCAAGAGCAGTGCAGAAAGAGGCAAGAGAAGTGCAGAAATAAGCAAGAGAGGTGCAGAAAGAGGCTTGAGAGGTGCAGAAACAGGAAGAAATGTAAGAAAGTGGAAGAAAGGTGCAGAAATAAGGAAGAGAAAAACAGAAATAAGCAAGAGAAGTGTAGAAAGAAGCAAGAGAGGTGCAGAAAGAGAAAGAAATATGCAGAAAGAAGAAAGAGAGGTGCAGAAAGAGTAAAGAAAAGTGCAGAAAGAAGCAAGAGAAGTGCTGAAAGAAGCAAGAGAGGTGCAGAAAGAAGCAAGAGAGGTGCAGAAAGAGGAAGAAATATGCAGAAAGAGGCAAGAGTTGTGCAGAAGGAGGCAAGAAAAGTGTAGAAAGAGGCAAGAGAGGTTCAGAAACAGGAAGCAATGTGCAGAAAGAGGCAAGAGAGGTACAGAAAGAGGCAACAGAGGTACAGAAAAAGGCAAGAGAAGTACAGAAAGACGCAAGAGAGGTGCAGAAAGAGGCAAGAGAGGGGCAGAAAGAGGAAGAAATATGGAGAAAGAGGAAAGAGAGGTGCAAAAAGGGTAAAGAGAAGTGCAGAAAAAGGCAAGAGAAGTGCATAAAGAAGCAAGAGAGGTGCAGACAGTAGCAAGATAGGTGCAGGAAGAGGAAGAAATGTGCAGAAAGTGGCAAGAGTGGTGCAGAATGAGGCAAGAAAATTGTAGAAAGATGAAAGAGAGGTTCAGAAACAAGGAAGAAATGTGCAAAAAGAGGCAATAGAGGTGCATAAAGAGGCAAGAGAGGTGCAGAAAAATGCAAGAGAAGTGTAGATAGATGCAAGAGAGGTGCATAAAGATACAAGAGGGGTGCAGAAAGAAGCAAGAGAGGTGTAGAAAGAGGAAGAAAGGTACAGAAAGAGGAAGAAAGGTGCAGAAAGAAGCACAAGAGGTGCAGAAAGAGGAAAGAGAAGTGCAGAAAGAAGCAAGAGAGGTGCAGAAAGAAGCAAGAGAGGTACAGAAAGAGGCTAGGGAGGTGCAGAAAGATATAAGAGAAGTGTAGAAAGAGGCAAGAGAAGTGCAGAAAGAAGCAAGTGAGGTGCAGAAAGTAGCAAGAGAGGTGCAGAAAGAAGCAATAGAGGTGCAGAAAGAGGATGAAAGGTGCAAAAAGAGGCAAGACAAATACAGAAAGAGGAAGAAAGGTGCAGAAAGAAGGAAGAGAAGTGACGAAAGAGGCAATAGAGGTACAGAAAGAAGCAAGAGAGGTGCAGAAAAAGAAAGAGAGATGCAGAAAGAGGAAGAAATGTGCAGAAATAGGCAAGAGAGGTGCAGAAAGAGGCAAGAGAAGTGCAGAAAGAGGCAAGAGAAATGAAGAAAGAGGCAAAAGAAGTGCAGAATTAAGCAAGAGAAGTGCAGATAGATTCCAGAGAGGTGCAGAAAGAAGAAGAAAGTGGAAGAAAGGTGCAGAACTAAGGAAGAGAAAAACAGAAAGAAGCAAGAGAGGTGCAGAAAGAAGCAAGAGAGGTGCAGAAAGAGAGCAAGAGATGTGCAGAAAGAGGAAAGAGATGGTACAGAAAGAGTAAAGAGATATGCAGAAAAAGGCAGGAGAAGTGGTGAAAGAAGCAAGAGAGGTGCAGACAGAAGCAAGAGAGGTGCAGAAAGAGGAAAACATATGAAGATAGAGGCTAGAATTGTGCAGAATGAGGCAAGAAAAGTGTAGAAAGAGGCAAGAGAGGTTCAGAAACAGGAAGAAATGTGCATAAAGAGGCAAGAGAGGTGCAGAAAGAGGCAAGAGAGGTGCAGAAAAGGCAAGAGAAGTGGAGAACGATGCAAGAGACGTGCATAAAGAGGCAAGAGAGGTGCAGAAAAAGGCAGAAAGTGGCAAGAGAGTGCAGAAAGAGGCAAGAGAAGTGCAGAAAAATCCAAGAGAGATGCAGAAAATAGGCAAGAGAGTTGCAGAAAGAGGGAAGAAAGGTGCAGAAAAGAGGCAAGAGAGGTGCAGAAAGAAGCAAGAGAGGTGCAGAAAGAGGCAAGAAAGGTGCAGAAAGAAGCAAGAGAGGTGCAGAAAGAAGCAAGAGAGGTGCAGAAAGAAGCAAGAGAGCTGACAGAAAGAGGAAGAAAGGTACAGAAAGAGGCAAGAGAAGTGCAGAAAGAGGCAAGAGAGATGCAGAAAGAAGCAACATAGGTACAGAAAGACGCAAGAGAAGTGCAGAAAGTAGCAAGAGAAGTGCTGAAAGAGGCAAGAGAGGTGCAGAAAGAGGTAAGAGAGATGCAGAGAGAAGCAAGAGAGATGCAGAAAGAGGAAGAAAGGTGAAGAAAGAGGAAGGAAGGTGCAGAAAGAAGCAAGAGAGGTGCAGAAAGAGGCAATAGAAGTACAGAAAGAGTGAGAAAGGAGCAGAAAGAAGCAAGATAGGTACTGAAAGAGGCAAGAGAAGTGCAGAAAGAGGCAAGAGAATTGCTGAAACAGGCAAGAGAGGTGCAGAAAGAGGTAAGAGGGATGAAGAGAGAAGCAAGAGAGGTGTAGAAAGAGGAAGAAAGGTACAGAAAGAGGAAGAAAGGTACAGAAAGAAGCACGAGAGGTGTAGCACAAAGAAAGAGAAGTGCAGAAAGAAGCAAGAGAGGTGCAGAAAGAAGCAAGAGAGGTACAGAAAGAGGCAAGAGAGGTGCAGAAAGATGTAAGAGAAGTGCAGAAAGAGGCAAGAGAGGTGCAGAAAGAAGCAAGAGAGGTGCAGAAAGGAGCAAGAGAGGTACAGAAAGAGGAAGTAAAGGTACAGAAAGAGGCAAGAGAGATGCAGAAAGAAGCAAGAAATGTGCAGAAAGAAGGAAGAGAGGTGCATGAAAGAGGCAATAGAGGTACAGAAAGAAGCAAGAGAAGTGCAGAAAGAGCAAGAGAGGTGCAGAAAGAGGAAGAAATATGCAGAAAGAGGCAAGAGAGGTACAGAAAGAGGCAAGAGAAGTACAGAAAGTGGCAAAAGTGCAGAAAGAGGCAAAAAAAGAGTAAAAATAAGCAAGAGAAGTGCAGAAAGATTCCAGAAAGGTGCAGAAAGATTCCAGAAAGGTGCATAAAGAGGAAGAAAGGTGCAGAAATAAGGCAAGAGAAGAACAGAAAGAAGCAAGAGAGGTGCAGAAAGAAGAAAGAGAGGTACAGAAAGAAGAAGAGAGGTACAGAAAGAAGTAAGAGAGGTGCAGAAAGAAGCAAGAGAAGTGCAGAAAGAAGCAAGAGAGGTGCAGAAAGAGGAATGAAATGTGCAGAAAGAAGGAAGAGAAGTGCATGAAAGAGGCAATAGAGGTGCAGAAAGAAGCAAGAGAGGTGCAGAAAGAAGCAAGAGAGGTACAGAAAGAGTAAGAAATGTGCAGAAAGAAGGATGAGAGGTGCAAAAAGAAGCAAGTGGGGTGGAGAGAGATGCGAGAGAAGTCAAGAAAGAGGCAAGAGAAATGCCAAAATAAGCAAGAGAGCTGCTAAAAGAGGAAGAAATATGAAGAAAGAAGCAAGAGAGGTGCAGAAAGAAGTAAAAGAAGTACAGAAAGGTATAAGAGAGGTGCAGAAAAATGCAACAAAAGTACAAATAGAGGGTGAAAGGTGCAGAAAGAAGCAACAGAGGTTCCGGAAGAGGCAAGAGAAGTGCAGAAAGAGGAAAGAGAAGTTCAGAAAGAGGCAAGAGAGGTGCAGAAAGAGGCAAGAGGGGTGCAGAGAGAAGCAAGAGAGGGGTAGAAAGAGGAGGAAAGGTACAGAAAGAGGAAGAAAGGTGCAGAAAGAAGCGAGAGGTGCAGAATGAAGCAAGAGAGGTGCAGAAAGAAGCAAGAGAGGTACAGAAAGAGGCAAAGGAGTTGCAGAAAGATATGATATAAGTACAGAAAGAAGCAAGAGAAGTGCAGAATGAACCAAGAGAGGTGCTGATTAGAGCTAGAGAGGTGCAGAAAGAGGAGTAAAGGTACAGAAAGAGGCAAGAGAAATGCAAAAAGAAGAAGAAAGGTGCAAAAAATGGAAGAGAAGTGATGAAAGAGGCAATAGAGGTACAGCAAATAGCAAGAGAGGTGCAGAAAAGGTAAGAGAGGTGCAGAAAGAGGAAAACATGTGCAGAAAGAGGCAAGCGAGGTGCAGAAAGTTGCAAGAGAAGTACAGAAAGAGGTAAAAGAAGTGCAGAAATAAGCAAGAGAACTGCAGAAAGATTCCAGAGAGGTGCAGAAAGAAGAAGAAAGGTGCAGAAAGAGGAAGAAAGGTTCAGAAATAAGGAAGAGAAAAACAGAGAGAAGCAAGAGAAATGTAGAAAGAAGTAAGAGAGGTGCAGAAAGAGAAAGAAATATGCAGAAAGAAGAAAGAGAGGTGCAGAAAGAGTAAAGAGAAGTGCAGAAAAGGCAAGAGAAGTGCTGAAAGAAGCAAGAGAGGTTCAGACAGAAGCAAGAGAGGTGCAGAAAGAGGAAGAATTATGCAGAGAGGCAAGAGTGGTGCAGAATGAGGCAAGAAAAGTGTAGAAAGAGGCAAGAGAGGTTCAGAAACAGGAAGAAATATGCAGAAAGAGGCAAGAGAGGTACAGAAAAAGGCAAGAGAGGTGCAGAAAAAGGCAAGAGAAGTACAGAAAGATACAAGAGAGGTGCAGAAAGAAGCAAGAGAGGTGCAGAAAGAGGCAAGAAAGATGCAGAAAGAGGCAAGAGAGGTGCAGAAAGAGTAAGAGAAGTACAGAAAGAAGCAAGAGAAGTGCAGACAGAAGCAAGAGAGGTACAGAAAGAGGAAGAAATGTACAGAAAGAGTCATGAGTTGTGCAGAATGAGACAAGAAAATTGAAGATAGAGGAAAGAGAGGTTCAGAAACAAGAAGAAATGTGCAGAAAGAGGCAAGAGAGGTGCACAAAGAGGCAAGAGAGGTACAGAAAGATATATTATAAGTACAGAACGAAGCAAGAGAAGTGCAGAATGAACCAAGAGAGGTGCTGGTTGGAGCTAGAGAGGTGCAGAAAGAAGCAAGAGAGGTACAGAAAGAAGAGTAAAGGTACAGAAAGAGGCAAGAGAAATGCAAATAGAGGAAGAAATGTACAAAAAAAGGAAGATACGAGATGAAAGAGATGAAAGAGGCAATAGAGGTATAGCAAGAAGCAAGAGAGGTGCAGAAAAAGTAAGAGAGGTACAGAAAGAGGAAGACATGTGCAGAAAGAGGCAAGCGATGTGCAGAAAGTGTCAAGAGAAGTACAGAAAGAGGCAAAAGAAGTACAGAAATAAGCAAGAGAACTGCAGAAAGACTCCAGAGAGGTGCAGAAAGAAGAAGAAAGGTGCAGAAAGAGGAAGAAAGGTGCAGAAATAAGGAAGAGAAGACAGAGAGAAGCAAGAGAAATGTAGAAAGAAGCAAGAGAGGTGCAGAAAGAGAAAGAAATATACAGAAAGAAGAAAGAGAGGTGCAGAAAAAGTAAAGAGAAGTACAGAAAGAGGCAAGAGAAGTGCAGAAAGAAGCAAGAGAGGTTCAGACAGAAGCAAGAGAGGTGCAGAAAGAGGAAGAAATATGCAGAAAGAGGCAAGAGTGGTGCAGAATGAGGCAAGAAAAGTGTAGAAAGAGGCAAGAGAGGTTCAGAAACAGGAAGAAATATGCAGAAAGAGGCAAGAGAGGTACAGAAAGAGGCAAGAGAGGTGCAGAAAGAGGCAAGAGAAGTACAGAAAGATGCAAGAGAGGTACAAAAAGAGGCAAGAGAGGTGCAGAAAGAGGAGGAAATATGCAGAAAGACGAAAGAGAGGTGCAGAAAGAAGTAAAGAGAAGTGCAGAAAGAGGCAAGAGAAGTACAGAAAGAAGCAAGAGAGGTGCAGACAGTAGCAAGATAGGTGCAGAAAGAGGAATAAATGTGCAGAAGGAGGCAATAGTGATGCAGAATGAGGCAGGAAAATTGTAGAAAGAGGAAAGAGAGGTTCAGAAACAGGAAGAAATGTGCAGAAAGAGGCAATAGAGGTGCACAAAGAGGCAAGAGAGGTGCAGAAAAATGCAAGAGAAGTATAGATAGATGCAAGAGAGGTGCATAAAGATGCAAGAGGAGTGCAGAGAGAAGCAGGAGAGGTGCAGAAAGAGGAAGAAAGGTACAGAAAGAGGAAGAAAGGTACATGAAAGAAGGACGAGAGGTGCATAAAGATGGAAGAGAGTGCAGAAAGAAGAATGAGAGGTGCAGAAAGAAGCAAGAGAGGTACAGAAAGAGGCAAGTGAATAGCAGCAAGAACCAAGTGAAGTACTGAAAGGAGCAATAGAGTTGCAGAAAGAAGCAAGAGAGGTGCAGAAAGAGGAAGAGAGGTGCAGAAAGAGGCAAGAGAAATGCAGAAAGAGGAAGAAAGATGCAGAAAGAAGGAAGAGAAGTGATGAAAGAGGCAATGAGAGGTACAGAAAGAAGCAAGAGAAGTGCAGAAAGAAGCAAGAGAGGTGCAGAAAGAGGCAAGAGAATGTACAGAAAGAGGCAAGAGAGTTGCAGAAAGAGGCAAGAGAAGTGCAGAAATAAGCAAGAGAGGTGAAGAAAGAGTCAAGAGAGGTGCAGAAAGAAGAAGAGAGGTGCAGAAAGAGGAAGAAAGGTGCAGAAATAAGGAAGAGAAGTACAGAAAGAAGCAGGAGACGGTGTAGAAAGAAGCAAGAGAGGTGCAGAAAGAAAAAGAAATGTGCAGAAAGAGGAAAGAGAGGTGCAGAAAGAGTAAAGAGAGGTGCAGAAAGAGGCAGGAGAAGTGCAGAAGGAAGCAAGAGAGGTGCAGAAAGAAGCAAGAGAGGTGCAGAAAGAGGAAGAAAGATGCAGAAAGAGACAATAGTGGTGCAGAAAGAGGCAAGAGAGGTGCAGAATAGAGGCAAGAGAGGTGCAGAAAGAGGCAAGAGAAGTTCATAAAGAGGCAAGAGAGGTGCAGAAAGAGGAAGAGAGGTGCAGAAAGAAGCAAGAGGATTGCAGAAAGAAACAAGAGAGATGCATGAAAGAAGCAAGAGAGGTGCAGAAAGAAGCAAGAGAAGTACAGAAAGAAGCAAGAGAGGTGCAGAACGAGGCAAGAGAGGGATAGAAAGAAGCAAGAGAGGTGCAGAAAGAGAAAGAGAAGTGCAGAAAGAGGACGAAAGGTGCAGAAAGAAGAAACAGAGGTGCAGAAAGAGGCAAGAGAGGTACAGAAAGAGGCAAGAGAAGTGCAGAAAGATGCAAGAGTGGTGCTAAAAGCAGCAAGAGAGGTACAGAAAGAGAAAGAAATGTGCAGAAGAGGCAAGAGAAGTACAGATAAGAAGCAAGAGAGGTGCAGAAAGGGGAAGAAATATGCAGAAAGAGGAAAGAGTGGTGCAGACAGAAGTATGAGAGGTGCTGAAAGAAGCAAGAGGAGTGTAGAAAGAAGCAAGAGAGGTACATAAAAAAGCAATAGAGGTGCAGAAAGAAGCAAGAGAAGTGTAGAATGAGGCAAGAGAAGTGCAGTAAGAGCCAAGAGAAGTGCAGAAATAAGCAATAGAGTTGCAGAAAGAAGAAGAAATATGCAGAAAGAAGGAAGAGAGGTACAGAAAGAAGCAAGAGAGGTGCAGAGAGAGCAAGAGAAGTGCAGAAAGAGGCAAGAGAAATGCAGAAAGAAGCAAGAGAGGTGCAGAAAGAAGCAAGAGAAGTACAGACAAGATGCAAGAGAGAAGCAGAGAAATGAAGCAAGAGAAGTGCAGAAAGAGGCATGAAAGGTGCAGATAGAAGCAAGAGAGGTGCAGAAAGAGGCAAGATAAGTGAAGAAACAGGCAAAAGAAGTTCAGAAAGAGGCAAGAGAGGACCAGAAAGAGGAAGAAAGGTACAGAAATAGGAAGAACGGTGCAGAAAGAAACACAAGAGGTGCAGAAAGAGGAAAGAGAAGTGCAGAAAGAATCACGAGAGGTACAGAAAGAAGCAAGAAAGGTACAGAATAGGCAAGTGAGTTACAGAAAGATATAAGAGAAGTGCAGAAAGAGGCAAGAGAAATGCAGAAAGAGGAAGAAAGGTGCAAAAGAGGCAGAAAAGTGCATGAAAGAGGCAATAGAGGTACAGAAAGAAGCAAGAGAGGTACAGAAAAAGCAAGAATGGTGCAGAAAGAGGAAGAAATGTGCAGAAAGGGTCAAGATAGGTACAGAAAGAGGCAAGAGAAGTGCAGAAAGATTCCAGAGCGGTGCAGAAAGAAGAATAAAGGTGCAGAAAGAGGAAGAAAAGTGCAGAAATAAGGAAGAGAAAACAGAGAAGCAAAAGAAGCGTAGAAAGAAGCAAGAGAGGTGCAGAAAGAGAAAGAAATATGCAGAAAGAGGAAATAGAGGTGCAGAAAGAGGCAAGAGAAGTGCAGAAAGAGTCAAGAGAAGTGCATAAAGAAGCAAGAGAGGTGCAGACAGAAGCAAGAGAGGTGCAGAAAGAGAAAGAAATATGCAGAAAGAGGCAAGAGTGGTGCAGAAAGAGGCAAGAAATGTCTAGAAAGAGGCAAGATAGGTTCAGAAACAGGAAGAAATGTGCAGAAAGAGGCATTTGAGGTACAGAAAGAGGCAAGAGAGGTGAAGAAAAAGGCAAGAGAAGTAGAGAAAGATGCAAGAGACTTACATAAAGAGGCAAGAGAATTGCAGAAAGAGGAAGAAGTGTGCAGAAAGAGGCAAGAGAGTGCAGAAAGAGGCAAGAGAGTTATAGAAAGAAGTAAGAGGGATGCAGAAAGAAGTAAGAGAGGTGCAGAATAGAGGCAAGAGAGAGTGCAGAAAGAGCAAGAGAGGTGCAGAAAGAAGCAAGAGAGGTGCAGAAAGAAGCAAGAGAGCTGATGAAACAGGAAGAAAGGTACAGAAAGAGGTAAGAGAAGTGATGAGAGAGGTGCAGAAAGAGGTAAGATTGATGAAGAGAGGAGCAAGAGAGTTGTAGAAAGAGGAATAAATGTGAGGAAAGAGGTAGAAAGGTACAGAAAGAATAAGAGACGTACAGCAAGAGGCATTAGAAGTGCAGAAGGAAGCAAAAGAGGTACAGAAAGAAGCAAGAGAGGTACAAGCTAGAGAGTAGAGAAAGAGACAAGAAAAGTACAGAAAGAGGAAGAAAGGGGCAGAAATAAGCAACAGAGGTCCAGAAATAGGCAAGAGAAGTGCAGAAAGAGGCAGGAGAGGTGCAGGTAGAGGCAAGAGGGGTGCAGAAAAAGGCAATAGAAGTGCATAAAGAGGCAAGAGAAGTGCAGAAAGAGAAAGAAATGTGCAGAAAGAAGCAAGAGATGTGCATAAAGAAACAAGATAAGCACAGAAAAAAGCAAGAGAGGTACAGAAAGAGGCAAAAGGGGAGTAGAAAGAAGCAAGAGAGGTGCAGACAGAGACAACAGAAGTGCAGAAAGATGACAAAAGGCGCAGAAAGAAGAAACAGAGGTGCAGAAAGAGGCAAGAGAGGTGCAAAAAGAAGCAAGAGAGGTGCAGACAGTAGCAAGAGAGGTGCAGAAAAAGGAAGAAATATGCAGAAAGAGGCCAGATTGGTGCAGAATGAGGCAAGAAAAAAAGTAGAAAGAGAAAAGAGAAGTTCAGAAACAGGAAGAAATGTGCAGAAAAAAGCAAGAGAGGTGCAGAAAGAGGCAAGAGAGGTGCATAAAGACGCAAGAGGGGTGCAGAGAGAAGCAAGAGAGGTGTAGAAAGAGGAAGAAAGGTACAGAAAGAGGAAGAAAGGTGGAGAAAGAAGAACGAGAGGTGTAGAATGAGGAAAGAGAAATGCAGAAAGAAGCAAGAGAGGTGCATAAAGAAACAAGATAAGCACAGAAAAAAGCAAGAGAGGTACAGAAAGAGGCAAAAGGGGAGTAGAAAGAAGCAAGAGAGGTGCAGACAGAGACAACAGAAGTGCAGAAAGATGACAAAAGGTGCAGAAAGAAGAAACAGAGGTGCAGAAAGAGGCAAGAGAGGTGCAAAAAAGGCAAGAGAAGTACAGAAAGATGCAAGAGAGGTGCAGAGAGAGGCAAGAGAGGTGCAGAAAGAGGAATAAATATGCAGAAAGGGGAAAGAGAGGTGCAGAAAGAGTAAAGAGAAGTGCAGAAAAAGGCAAGAGAAGTACAAAAAGAAGCAAGAGAGGTGCAGACAGAAGCAAGAGAGGTGCAGAAAAAGGAAGAAATATGCAGAAAGAGGCCAGATTGGTGCAGAATGAGGCAAGAAAAAAGTAGAAAGAGAAAAGAGAAGTTCAGAAACAGGAAGAAATGTGCAGAAAAAAGCAAGAGAGGTGCAGAAAGAGGCAAGAGAGGTGCATAAAGATGCAGAGGGGTGCAGAGAGAAGCAAGAGAGGTGTAGAAAGAGGAAGAAAGGTACAGAAAGAGGAAGAAAGGTGGAGAAAGAAGAACGAGAGGTGCAGAATGAGGAAAGAGAAATGCAGAAAGAAGCAAGAGAGGTTCAGAAAGAAACAAGAGAGGTACAGAAAGAGGCAAGGGAGGTACAGAAAGATATAAGGGAAGTGCAAGAGAGGTGCTGATTGGAGCTAGAGAGGTATAGAAAGAAGAAAGAGAGGTGCAGAAAGAGGAGTAAAGGTACAGAAAGAGGCAAGGGAAATGCAGAAAGAGGAAGAAAGGTGCAAAAAGAAGGAAGAGAATTGATGAAAGAAGCAATAGAGGTACAGAAAGAAGAAAGAGAGGTGCAGAAAAAGCAAGAGGGATACAGAAAGAGGCAAGAGAAGCGCTGAAAGAGGCAAGAGAAGTGCAGAAAGAGGCAAAAGAAGTGCAGAAATACGCATGAGAAGTGCAGAAATATTCCAGAGAGGTGCAGAAAGAATAAAAAAGCTGCAGAAAGAATAAGAAATGTACAGGAATAAGGAAGAGAAAAACAGAAAGTAGCAAGAGAAGTATAGAAAGAAGCGAGAGAGGTGCGGAAAGAGAAAGAAATATGCAGAAAGAGGAAAGAGAGGTGCAGAAAGAGTAAAGAGAAGTGCAGCAAAAGGCAGGAGAAATGCTGCAAGGAGATAGAGAGTTGCAGAAAGAAGCAAGAGAGGTGCAGAAAGAAGCAAGATATGTACAGAAAAAAGTCAGAGAGGTACAGAAAGAGGCAAAACGGGAGTAGAAAGAAGCAAGAGAGGTGCAGACAGAGACAACAGAAGTGCAGAAAGATGAGAAAAGGAGCAGAAGGAAGAAACAGAGGGGCAGAAAGAGGCAAGAGAGGTACAGAAAAAGGCAGGAGAAGTGCAGAAAGAAGCAAGAGAGGTGCAGATAAAAGCAAGAGAGGTAGAGAAAGTAGCAAGAGGGGTGCATAAAGAGGAAGACATATGCAGAAAGAGGCAAGAGTGGTGCAGAATGAGGCAAGAAAAGTGTAGAAAGAGGCAAGATAGGTTCAGAAACAGGAAGAAATGTACAGAAAGAGGCAAGAGAGGCACAGAAAGAGGCAAGAGGTGCAGAAAAAGGCAAGAGAAGTAGAGAAAGAAACAAGAGAGGTACATAAAGAGGAAAGAGAGATGCAGAAAGAGGAAGAAATATTCAGAAAGAGGAAAGAGAGGTGCAGAAAGAGTAAGGAGAAGCACAGAAAAAGGCAAGAGAAGTGCAGAAAGAAGCAAGAGAGGTGAAGACAGAAGGAAGAGAGGTGCAGAAAGAGGAAGAAATATGCAGAAAGAGGCAAGAGTGGTGCAGAAGGAGGCAAGGAAAAAGTAGAAAGAGGAAAGAGAAGTTCAGAAACAGGAAGAAATGTGCAGAAAGAGAAAAGAGAGGTGCAGAAAGAGGCAAGAGAGGTGCAGAAAGAAGCAAGAGAGGTGCAGAAAGAAGCAAGAGAGGTACAGAAATTAGCTAGAGAATTAGAGAAAGAGGCAAGAGAGGTACAGAAAGAGGCAGGAGGGGTGCATGTAGAGGCAAGAGAGGTGCAGAAAAAGGCAATAGAAGTGCATAAAGAGGCAAGAGAAGTGCAGAAGGAGAAAGAAATGTGCAGAAAGAAGCAAGAGGAGTGCAGAAAGAAACAAGAAGGGTGCAGAAACAAGCAAGAGAAGTGCAAAAAGAAGCAAGAGAGGTGCAGACAGAAGCAAGAGAGGTGCAGAAAGAGGCAAGGGAGGTACAGAAAGATATAAGGGAAGTGCAGAAAGAGGCAAGAGTAGTGCATAAAGAACCAAGAGAGGTGCTGAAAGGAGCTGGAGAGGTGCAGAAAGAAGCGAGAGAGGTGCAGAAAGAGGAGTAAAGGTACAGAAAGAGGCAAGGGAAATGCAGTAAGAGGAAGAAAGGTGCAAAAAGAAGGAAAAGAAGTGATGAAAGAAGCAATAGAGGTACAGAAAGAAGGAAGAGAGGTGCAGAAAAAGCAAGAGAGGTGCAGAAAGAGGCAAGAGAAGTGCAGAAAGAGGCAAGAGAAGTACAGAAAGAGGCAAAAAAAGTGCACAAATAAGCAAGAGAAGTGAAGAAAGATTCCATAGAGGTGCAGAAAGAATAAGAAAGCTGCAGAAAGAGAAAGACAGGTGCAGAAATAAGCAAGAGAACTGCAGAAAGATTCCAGAGAGGTGCAGAAAGAAGAAGAAAGATGCAGAAAGAGGAAGAAAGGTGCAGGAATAAGGAAGAGAAAAACAGAGAGAAGCCAGAGAAATGTAGAAAGAAGCAAGAGAGGTGCAGAAAGAGAAAGAAATATGCAGAAAGAAGAAAGAGAGGTGCAGAAAGAATAAAGAGAAGTGCAGAAAAGGCAAGAGAAGTTCTGAAAGAAGCAAGAGAGGTTCAGACAGAAGGAAGAGAGGTGCAGAAAGAGGAAGAATTATGCAGAGAGGCAAGAGTGGTGCAGAATGAGGCAAGAAAAGTGTAGAAAGAGGCAAGAGAGGTTCAGAAACAGGAAGAAATATGCAGAAAGAGGCAAGAGAGGTACAGAAAGAGGCAAGAGAGGTGCAGAAAAAGGCAAGAGAAGTACAGAAAGATACAAGAGAGGTGCAAAAAGAGGCAAGAGAGGTGCAGAAAGAGGAAGAAATATGCAGAAAGAGGAAAGAGAGGTGCTATAAGAGTAAAGAGAAGTGCAGAAAAAGGTAAGAGAAGTGCAGACAGAAGCAAGAGAGGTACAGAAAGAGGAAGAAATGTACAGAAAGAGTCATGAGTTGTGCAGAATGAGACAAGAAAATTGAAGATAGAGGAAAGAGAGGTTCAGAAACAAGAAGAAATGTGCAGAAAGAGGCAAGAGAGGTGCACAAAGAGGCAAGAGAGGTACAGAAATGTAGGAGAGTAGGATCTGCCTCTTATGTTGCCCCCACTTTTTTTCTGATGTTAAACTGGTTTCTGGCTATAGTCAGGCTGGGTCCCTGCCAATCAGGGCCCCAGCCTCTCTATTCTCTCTAAACGATTTGGAGTGCACTCTAGGTGCACTAGTGATTGGATACTGTGGTGCCTTATGAGTCCCTAGTATATGGTACCTTGGGTGCCAAGGGCATAGGTACTTCACAGGCCTACCAGGGGCTGAAGCATGTATTATGCCACCCCTGGGAAGCAGACTAAATCTGACATCACAGGCCTGCTACTGCAGCCTGGGTGAGGTGGTGTTAGCACTCCTCACAGAGATATAGGTTCCCTATATCTCCCCTGCACACACATTTGAACCTATCAGTCACCCCTAAGGCAGGCCCTATCAATTCTGAGGGCAGGGTGCGTGGTCTCTAATGTGAGGGGGTGCCTCTGCCTGAGCAGGGCCCCTCTGCAGCTCTCAGAGTCCATTCTCTGGTGCTGTTTGTGGATGCGGTTAAACCATATACTCTTAAGTGCATTATATCCTCGCGGTAAAATGCTAACTTTGGAATGGCTGCATCAAAACATGTTGTGTTTGGTGTCAAACATCTTGGAATACTACCCCCCGCCAATTCTGGCAGTGGCGGTAGCATTCCACCCTTCTAGAGGGATAGACATGTACCCACTGTGGAAACATGGTAGAATCCTAAAGAGCCCTGGCATCACAAAATGGATGCCACCAGCCGCAGACACGGGGCTGCCCTTCTGCTGATGACCGAAACTCGCAGTGGAGGAAGCCCAACAAAAGTTATCCTGTCACAGGGAGGTGTGACCACCTCCCAGACAGGGTTTAGTGTATTGGGGCTGGGTGGGTGTACTCTTAGAGTGCTTTGAAGGCCTGCACTGGGGAAGCAGAAGGCTCCTCTGTGCATATGCCAGTTCAAACCGGCTCAGGGGCTACCTGCCCCTGCTCTGGCATGAAACTGGACAAAGGGAAGTGGGTGTAGCCACCCACTCCCTGACCCTCCCATAGGTGGGGTCTTAGAGCTAGTCCCTCCCTTCCTTGTTAGTATAAGGTAGGGAGCCCTTGAACCTGAAAGTTAGATATCCCTGGATGACGCTCTAAAGAAGAATCCTGGCCCTTCGATGTTCCACTACCTGAGACAGAAGAATCTCCCTTGGAGTCAAGGAGTGACTCCCCTGCTTGGCAGGCACCAAAAACTACAACGACGGTCACAAACTACACCGCTCCCGCCGGAGTCCGAAGTCCCTGCAGCCCAAGAAGTGGATTTCCTGACTTCTCCAAGGCCATCGTCAGTCCCCAGCAAAGCTGAGGCAAGTGGACCCCACGAGTGACGAGGAACCGCGACCCCTGGGTACCGTGCACTATTGTCAAGTGCAACCCTTCACAACGTTCTACGAACCTGTGCTTTGGACCACGTGTGGTCCCAGCCTCCAGCAGGAATCCCTCTGAAGACCGTCCCGAGTGACCGTGGGCCCCTGTTGAGTGAATCCTCAAGAGGCGTCTTTACAATCCCTTGCTAGCCGGCTCGTGGGTCTCCAGAAGACTTCTTCAAGAAACCAAAGGGCTCCCCTGGTTGCCCCAGGCCTGCCCTGACTTACCCTCACTGGGTGTGTTCCTCAGACCTTGCTGGTCTGCGCCATCGACTTTTCTTCCTTTCTCCGAGACTTGCTGTTACCAAGGCTTGTTGACTCCAATCGAGTTGCCGACACCACAGTAAGCTGCAGACATCGTGGGACACGCCGAATCCAGCTCCTGGTCATCGTCGACGCCTCCTGGACCTCGTGGCTGAAGAGTCAAGGCAACCGTGATCGACCTGAATCCTGCGACGACGGTGGGCATCCATCTTCCTTGCCCCGAGTCACGGCCAAGTGACTTTGAACACTGTCCCCTCTGCTTTCAGGTCATCCTCCTTCCGAATCCAGGCTTGGATTCCCCCGGACACTTCTTCAGCAACCGCAAGCAGTAAGTCTTCTTTGTTCGCCATTGAAAACGACGCCGTGACCCGACACCAAAGGACACCTGTGCACCCGGCTTCCCTGGGTGAGGTAACTCCAGCACTACGGTGCTCCTGTGGGTGTGGGCCCTAGAACTACTTACCCTGTAAGTGACTTGCTTGTAGGTCCATCCGAAGTATCCTAAAACTCTTTATTTCCAATCGCGACTTGCCCCATTGAAGTCAACGGCGATCCGCGCCTGTGTATCCACACTGCACGCGTCCCCCGTGGGTCCTTTACTTACCTGCCTTGGGTGGTTTCGTGAGGCCCCAGCACTTCTGAAGGCCCTAGGCCTTGTCTCCCTGCAAGTCGTTGTTTCTAAGTCTCTTTCTTAGTATATGGTCTGGTACGCCCCTAGGGTCCCAGCCATATTGTGCTTAATTTATTGAGAATTGTTGATTTGTGCATATGTTCCTGACTTCTAATCTCATAAAGAGATTAGTAGAGAGTTGTTTATTAATAAATACATATATATTTGATATATATATACCTGTGTGGTGTCTTTTCATTTGGTGATTCAAGAGATTGTGTGGTAAAACAAGCTGCTTTACATTCCTTCAAGACTTAGCCTGAAGGCTGCTCTCCACAGCTACCACTAGGATAGCTTTCTATAAAGGTTGTCTTAAACCTATCTACCATAAGAGTCGATTTGGACTGGTGCAAGGTGTCCACTTTAACTAGTGAACAGCATATACCAGGCCAACTTCTCACATTGGTGGGCAGCGTGTGGGATTCCAGCTTGCTATTGTTTTACCAGAAAATCTCTATTTGAATTACTAACTGAAAACCACTATAGGTACTTCAGGTACATATAAAGTCAAGCTTAGTATCAATAAATTCTACTGAACTTAGAGCTGTGTGCCAAGGGATAGCACACCCTTTCCACAGCTCAAGCTAGGATCAGTAGGCCACAAACTAGTGTAGGTAGTACAACACTGCACAACACTAGAATGTCCTTAAAAGGTGGAGCCAGTGGGTCCACCCAGCCTCAGTACAAGGACATGGCTTTCTCTGACTTGAGAGCCATGTGTGTTGAAAGACACCTGAAGCTAGGACAGAGTCCCTCCACACTACACCTGATAGATCTGCTGACAGCAGATGACCTTAGGTTGGCTCTAGGAGCTAAGGGGTCTGAATCAGTGGGTGGGTCAATCATAGTATCTGGGTCAGATGATGAAAATCAGAATGACCAGGACTCTGTGGTTGAAGGGCCAGGCTTCAAGGGACCTGAAAAGGACAGAGGAATTCTCCCTAAGAGAACTGACAGAGAGGAGGAGAGGCACAGGTCCCCTTCCAGGGAATCTGACCACTCTTATCACTCTGGCAGAGAATTTGTCCAGCAGAGGAGCTCATACTTTTCCTTAAGAGAAACCTCCTCTGAGAGAAGGTGCAAACTGCTCCAGTATGAGGAGGCAAGAGTTGCCCTCAGAACCAAGCAGTTCTGCATCTGGTGGGGAGTCACAGTCCAACAAGGGAAAAGGCCAAAAGAAGTCATGGTGCAAATTCTGTAAACAGAAAGGGCACTGGACTTCTGATTGTACCAAGTCCAAAGACCAAACCACCACCACTCCTGTCCCTAAGGCAACTGTTCCCCCTAGCTCAGCTACTGGTGGAGCTGGTACTCAGAATAAGGGTGTAGTAGGGTTGACCCTGGGTTCTGAAGTAGACTCTGACCTAGTCAGAGTACCCACTCAGGCAATGCTGATTTGTGATGGAAACATTGATATGTCCTTCCTAGTAAGCCCCAGTAATCTGGGCAAATACAAACAGCAGCCTTTAATAAATGGCAAACAGGCTTTGGCATTTAGGGACACAGGTGCTAGTGTCACCATGGTGGCAGAGGATCTAGTGGACCATGGACAGATCATCCTGGGTGAAATGTACCAGGTGACCAATGCAAGCAATGTCCAGACCAACCATAGTCTGGCAGTTGTGAATTTCTCCTGGGGAGGGGTAACTGGCCTCAAGAAGGTTGTAGTCAGTGCAGACCTCCCTGTAGAGTGTCTATTGGGCAATGATCTAGAGACTTCAGCCTGGTCTGAAGTAGAGTTATGGACTCATGCTGAGATGTTGGGCATCCCTGCAGAGGTATTTGCTGTGACCAGGTCACAAGCAAGAATGCATGACACTGAACCAGCTCTGGATCCTGGAACAATGGACCAGATGCTTTCCAAGAGGAGGAGCAGTAGGGTTAAGGCAGTGCCTTCCCCTCTGTCTCAGATCAGAGATTCACCTCCAGAGGGAGGTGAAGCAGACCCTGAAGAAGGAACTGCCCCAGAGGAACTTGAGCCTGATCAGGTTGAGTTCTTGGGGGCAGGGGGCCCTTCTAGGGAAGATCTGAGCAAGGAGCAACAGTGTTGCCCTCTCTTGAACCCCTCAGACAGCAGGCTGCTGCTGAGGCTGCTGGGAGTGCTAGTGGGTCCCATAAAGTTTATTGGGATGAGGGACTCCTATATTCTGAGAGTAGAGACCCAGCCCCTGGAGCCACCAGGAGGTTGGTAATACCTCAGAAGTTTAGGGGTTCCTCTTGACCGTAGCACATGATATCCCTTTAGCAGGTCACTTGGGCCAAAACAAGACCTGGGACAGGCTTGTTCCACATTTTCATTGGCCACATATGTCAGAGGACACAAAGGAGTTTTGTCGCTCCTGTGTCACATGCCAAGCCAGTGGTAAGGCAGGTGGCACAACAAAGGCCCCTGATACCACTACCTGTGGTGGGGGTACCTTTGAAAGGGTAGGGATTGACATTGTTGGACCCCTTGACCCTCAAACTGCATCTGGGCACAGATTTATCCTGGTGGTAGTGGATCATGCCACCAGGTACCCAGAGGCAATTCCCTGAGGACCACCACAGCCCCTGTGGTGGCAAGAGCCCTCATTGGAGTTTTCTCCAGAGTGGGTTTTCCAAAGGAGGTTATATCTGACAGAGATACAAACTTCATGTCAGGATATCTGAAAGCAATGTGGAAGGAGTGTGGTGTAACTTACAAGTTCACCACCCCTATCACCCACAATGCAATGGGTTGGTTGAAAGGTTCAACAAAACCCTGAAGGGAATGATTAAAGGACTCCCAGAGAAGCTTAGGCGGAAATGGGACCTTCTTCTTCCTTGCCTACTATTTGCATACAGAGAAGTTCCACAGAAGGGGGTTGGCTACAGCCCATTTGAGCTTCTGTTTGGGCATCCTGTGAGAGGTCCACTGTGTTTGGTAAAAGAGGGCTGGGAGTTACCTCTCAAGCCCCCAAACAAGATGTGATGGACTATGTACTTGGTATCCGCTCCCGGATGGCTGAGTACATGAAAAAGGCAACCAAAAACCTGGAGGCCAGCCAAGAATTACAAAAAGCTTGGCATGACTAAAAGGCTGTACTGACTGTATACCAGCCAGGACAGAAAGTGTGGGTGTTGGAGCCTGTGGCCCCAGCAGCCCTCCAGGACAAGTGGAGTAGCCCCCATACAATAGTTGAACAGAAGGGAGAAGTCACCTATCTGGTGAATCTTGGAACTCCCAGGAGCCCCTGAGGGTGCTCCATGTCAACAGATTAAAACCATATGTTGACAGGGCTAACATGGGCTTGCTCATGGCAACTGATGAGGACCAGGAGGAGGAGAGTGACCCTCTCCCTGACCTGCTCTCTCAGAACCCTGATGATGGGTCAGTAGATGGTGTTGCTTTGGCAAGCAGCCTCACTGACCATCAGCAAACTGAGTGCAGACAAGTT
Organism: Calotriton arnoldi; assembly: GCA_963921515.1. Lineage (NCBI taxonomy): Eukaryota > Metazoa > Chordata > Amphibia > Caudata > Salamandridae > Calotriton > Calotriton arnoldi. The sequence goes on along the minus strand of CAWUFW010023651.1, from coordinate 32,796 downwards.
CTGCAGCAGTTTAGACATATGTTTAGCCTGACCCCTAGTCAGACTACCTGGTGCACCCATGAGGTGGACACTGGAGACAGTCTGCCTGTCAAGAATAAGATCTACAGGCAACCTGACCATGTCAGGGACTGTATCAGGACTGAAGTCCAGAAAATGTTGGAGTTAGGTGTCATTGAGCCTTCATATAGCCCTTGGGATAGCCCAGTAGTCCTGGTACCCAAGCCTCATACCCAGGGTGGTAAGAAAGAAATGAGGTTTTGTGTAGACTACAGAGGCCTCAGTGCAGTCACTAGGACTGATGCCTACCCCATACCAAGGGCAGATGAGCTGATTGATACTTTGGCCTCAGCCAAGTATTTAAGTACATTTGACCTAACAGCTGGCTACTGGCAGATCAGATTAGCTGATGATGCAAAAGCCAAGACAGCATTTTCGACCCCTGGTGGGCACTACCACTTTGTGGTGATGCCCTTTGGATTGAAAAATGCACCTGCCACTTTTCAGAGGTTGGTGAATAAAGTTCTGGCAGGGATGGAGACTTATTGCTCAGCTTATCTAGATGATATTGCTGTCTTTAGTTCCTCCTGGCAGGATCACCTGGTCCACCTCAGAAATGTTTTGGAGGCTCTGCAGAAAGCAGGCCTCACTATCAAGGCCACCAAGTGCCAGATAGGGCAGAGTCAGGTTGTGTACCTGGGCCACCTTGTGGGTGGAGGCCAGGTTCAACCTTTACAGAGCAAGATCCAAACCATAATGGAATGGGTTGCTCCAACCACCCAGACACAGGTGAGAGCCTTCTTAGGCCTGACTGGGTACTATAGGAGGTTTGTCAAGGGATATGGATTTATAGTGACCCCTTGAATGATCTGACCTCAAAGAAAATGCCAAAAAGGTTCAGTGGACAGCTAGCTGTCAAAAGGCATTTGAAGACCTAAAGCAGGCCATGTGCACTGCCCCCATCTTACAGAGTCCAGACTACACCAAAAAGTTCATTGTCCAAACAGATGCTTCTGAGCTGGGTGTGGCAGCTGTACTGTCTCAACTGAATGATGAAGGTCAAGACCAGCCAGTAGCTTTCATTAGCAGAAGGCTGACCCCTAGAGAGAAACGTTGGTCAGCTATAGAGAGGGAGGCCTTTGCTGTGGTGTGGGCCCTGAAGAAGCTGAGGCCATACTTGTTTGGCACTCACTTCATAGTTCAGACTGACCACAAGCCCCTCCTATGGCTTAAGCAGATGAAAGGTGAAAACCCAAAACTTTTGAGGTGGTCCATTTCCCTACAGGGGATGGACTATACAGTGGAACATAGGCCTGGGACCCAACATGCCAATGCAGATGGACTCTCAAGGTATTTCCACTTTGAACACGAAGACTCAACTGGTCAAGGTTAGTTTAGTGTCCCTGCGTTTGGGGGTTGTGTAGGAGAGTAGGATCTGCCTCTTATGTTGGCCCCACTTTTTTTCTGATGTTACACTGGTTTCTGGCTATAGTCAGGCTGGGTCCCTGCCAATCAGGGCCCCAGCCTCTCTATTCTCTCTAAACGATTTGGAGTGCACTCTAGGTGCACTAGTGATTGGATACTGTGGTGCCTTATGAGTCCCTAGTATATGGTACCTTAGGTGCCAAGGGCATAGGTACTTCACAGGCCTACCAGGGGCTAAAGCATGTATTATGCCACCCCTGGGAAGCAGACTAAATCTGACACCACAGGCCTGCTACTGCAGCCTGGGTGAGGTGGTGTTAGCACTCCTCACAGAGATATAGGTTCCCTATATCTCCCCTGCACACACATTTGAACCTATCAGTCACCCCTAAGGCAGGCCCTATCAATCCTGAGGGCAGGGTGCATGGTCTCTAATGTGAGGGGGTGCCTCTGCCTGAGCAGGGCCCCTCTGCAGCTCTCAGAGTCCATTCTCTGGTGCTGTTTGTGGATGCGGTTAAACCATATACTTTTAAGTGCATTATATCCTCACGGTAAAATGCTAACTTTGGAATGGCTGCATCAAAACATGTTGTGTTTGGTGTCAAACATCTTGGAATACTACCCCCCCGCCCATCCTGGCAGCGGGGGTAGCATTCCACCCTTCTAGAGGGATAGACATGTACCCACTGTGGAAACACGGTAGAATCCTAAAGAGCCCTGGCATCACAAAATGGATGCCACCAGCCGCAGACACGGGGCTGCCCTCCTGCTGATGACCGAAACTCGCAGTGGAGGAAGCCCAACAAAAGGTATCCTGTCACAGGGAGGTGTGACCATCTCCCAGACAGGGTTTAGTGTATTGGGGCTGGGTGGGTGCACTCTTAGAGTGCTTTGAAGGCCTGCACTGGGGGAGTAGAAGGCTCCTCTGTGCATATGCCAGTTCAAACCGGCTCAGGGGCTACCTGCCCCTGCTCTGGCATGAAACTGGACAAAGGGAAGTGGGTGTAGCCACCCACTCCCCTGACCCTCCCATAGGTGGGGTCTTAGAGCTAGTCCCTCCCTTCCTTGTTAGTATAAGGTAGGGAGCCCTTGAACCTGAAAGTTAGATATCCCTGGATGATGCTCTAAAGAAGAATCCTGGCCCTTCGGCGTTCCACTACCTTTGGAAGACAGAAGAATCTCCCTTGGAGTCAAGGAGTGACTCCCCTGCTTGGCAGGCACCAAAAACTACAACGACGGTCGCAAACTATGCCGCTCCCGCCAGAGTCCGAAGTCCCTGCAGCCCAAGAAGTGGATTTCCTGACTTCCCCAAGGCCATTGTGAGTCCCCAGTGAAGCGGAGGCAAGTGGACCCCACGAGTGACGAGGAACCGCAACCCCTGGGTATCGTGCACTATTGTCAAGTGCAACCCTTCACAATGTTCTATGAACCTGTGCTTTAGACCACGTGTGGTCCCAGTCTCCAGCAGGAATCTCTCAAAAGATCAGAGGCCTACACCATCCCGAGTGACCGTGGGCCCCTGTTGAGCAAATCCTCAAGAGGCATCTTTGCAATCCCTTGCCAGCTGGCTCGTGGGTCCCCAGAAGACTTCTTCAAGAAACCAAAGGGCTCCCCTGGTTGCTCCAGGCTGGCCCTGACTTACCCTTGCAGGGTGAGTTCCTCAGACCTTGCTGGTCTGCGCCATCGACTTTTCTTCCTTTCCCCAAGACTTGCTGTTACCAAGACTTGTTGGTGCCAATCAAGTTGCTGATACCACAGTAAGCTGCAGACATTGTGAGACACGCCGAATCCAGCTCCTGGTCATCGTCGACTCCTCCTGTGCCTCGTGGCTGAAGAGTAAAGGCAATTGTGATCGAAATGAATCCTGCGACGACGGTGGGCATCCATCTTCCTTGCCCCGAGTCATGGCCAAGTGACTTTGAACACTGTCCCCTCTGCTTTCAGGTCATCCTCCTTCCGAATCCAGGCTTGGATTCCACTAGACACTTCTTCAGCAACCGCAAGCAGCAAGTCTTCTTTGTTCGCCATTGAAAATGACACCGTGCCCCGACAACAAAGGACACCTGTGCACCCGGCTTCCCTGGGTGAGGTAACTCCAGCACTACGGTGCTCCTGTGGGTGTGGGCCCTAGAACTACTTACCCTGTAAGTGACTTGCTTGTAGGTCCATCCAAAGTATCCTTAAACTCTTTATTTCCAACCACGACTGGCCCCATTGAAGTCAACGGCGATCCGCGCCTGTGTATCCACACTGCACGCGTCCCCCGTGGGTCCTTTACTTACCTGCCTTGGGTGGTTTCGTGACGCCCCAGCACTTCTGAAGGCCCTAGGCCTTGTCTCCCTGCAAGTTGTTGTTTCTAAGTCTCTTTCTTAGTATATGGTCTGGTACGCCCCTAGGGCCCCAGCCATATTGTGCTTAATTTATTGAGAATTGTTGATTTGTGCATATGTTCCTGACTTCTAATCTCATAAAGAGATTAGTAGAGAGTTGTTTATTAATAAATACATATATATTTGATATATATACCTGTGTGGTGTCTTTTCATTAGGTGATTCAAGAGATTGTGTGGTAAAACAAGCTGCTTTACATTCCTTCAAGACTTAGCCTGAAGGCTGCTCTCCACAGCTACCACTAGGATAGCTTTCTATAAAGGTTGTCTTAAACCTATCTACCATAAGAGTCGATTTGGACTGGTGCAAGGTGTCCACTTTAACTAGTGAACAGCATATACCAGGTCAACTTCTCACAAGAAAGATATAATATAAGTACAGAAAGAAGCAAGAGAAGTGCAGAATGAACCAAGAGAGGTGCTGGTTGGAGCTAGAGAGGTGCAGAAAGAAGCAAGAGAGGTACAGAAAGAAGAGTAAAGGTACAGAAAGAGGCAAGAGAAATGCAAATAGAGGAAGAAATGTACAAAAAAAGGAAGATACGAGATGAAAGAGATGAAAGAGGCAAGAAGCAAGAGAGGTGCAGAAAAAGCAAGAGAGGTGCATAAAGAGGAAGACATGTGAAGAAAGAGGCAAGCGAGGTGCAGAAAGTGGCAAGAGAAGTACAGAAAGAGGCAAAAGAAGTGCAGAAATAAGCAAGAGAACGGCAGAAAGATTCCAGAGAGGTGCAGAAAGAAGAAGAAAGGTGCAGAAAGAGGAAGAAAGGTTCAGAAATAAGGAAGAGAAAAACAGAGAGAAGCAAGAGAAATGTAGAAAGAAGTAAGAGAGGTGCAGAAAGAGAAAGAAATATACAGAAAGAAGAAAGAGAGGTGTAGAAAAAGTAAAGAGAAGTGCAGAAAAAGGCAGGAGAAGTGCTGAAAGAAGCAAGAGAGGTTCAGACAGAAGCAAGAGAGGTGCAGAAAGAGGAAGAAATATGCAGAAAGAGGCAAGAGTGGTGCAGAATGAGGCAAGAAAAGTGTAGAAAGAGGCAAGAGAGGTTCAGAAACAGGAAGAAATATGCAGAAAGAGGCAAGAGAGGTACAGAAAGAGGCAAGAGAGGTGCATAAAAAGGCAAGCAAAATACAGAAAGATGCAAGAGAGGTACAAAAAGAGGCAAAAGAGGTGCAGAAAGAGGAGGAAATATGCAGAAAGAGGAAAGAGAGGTACAGTAAGAATAAAAAGAAGTGCAGAAAAGGGCAAGAGAAGTGCAGAAAGAAGCAAGAGAGGTCCAGACAGTAGCAAGATAGGTGCAGAAAGAGGAAGAAATGTGCAGAAAGAGTCAAGAGGGGTGCAGAATGAGACAAAAAAATTGTAGCTAGAGGAAAGAGAGGTTCAGAAACAGGAAGAAATGTGCAGAAAGAGGCAAGAGAGGTGCACAAAGAGGCAAGAGAGGTGCAGAAAAAGGCAAGAGAAGTATAGAAAGATACAAGAGAGGTGCATAAAGATGCAAGAGGGGTGCAGAGAGAACCAAGAGAGGTGTAGAAAGAGGAAGAAAGGTACAGAAAGAGAAGAAAGGTACAGAAAGAAGCACGAGAGGTGCAGAATGATGAAAGAGAAGTGCAGACAGAAGAATGAGAGGTGCAGAAAGAAGCAAGAGAGGTACAGAAAGAGGCAAGTGAATAGCAGCAAGAACCAAGAGAAGTACTGAAAGGAGCTAGAGAGGTGCAGAAAGAAGCAAGAGAGGTGCAGAAAGAGGAGTAAAGGTACAGAAAGAGGCAAGAGAAATGCAGAAAGAGGAAGAAAGATCCAAAAGAAGGAAGAGAAGTGATGAAAGAGGCAATAGAGGTACAGAAAGAAGCAAGAGAAGTGCAGAAAAAGCAAGGGAGGTGCAGAAAGAGGAAGAAATGTACAGAAATAGGCAAGAGAGTTGCAGAAAGAGGCAAAAGAAGTGCAGAAATAAGCAAGAGAGGTGAAGAAAGATTCCAGAGAGGTGCAGAAAGAAGAAGAAAGTTGCAGAAAGAGGAAGAAAGGTGCAGAAATAAGGAAGAGAAAAACAGAAAGAAGCAGGAGACGTGTAGAAAGAAGCAAGAGAGGTGCGGAAAGAAAAATAAATATGCAGAAAGAGGAAAGAGAGGTGCAGAAAGAGTAAAGAGAAGTGCAGAAAAAGGCAGGAGAAGTGCTGAAAGAAGCAAGAGAGGTGCAGACAGAAGCAAGAGAGGTGCAGAAAGAGGAAGAAATATGCAGAAAGAGACAATAGTGGTGCAGATAGAGGCAAGAGAGGTGCAGATAGAGGCAAGAGGGGTGCAGAAAAAGGCAAGAGAAGTTCATAAAGAGGCAAGAGAAGTGCAGAAAGAGGAAGACATGTGCAGAAAGAAGCAAGAGAGATGCTGAAAGAAGCAAGAGAGGTGCAGAAAAAAGCAAGAGAGGTACAGGCAAAAGGGGGATAGAAAGAAGCAAGAGAGGTGCAGAAAGAGAAAGAGAAAATAGAAGTGCAGAAAGAGGACGAAAGGCGCAGAAAGAAGAAACAGAGGTGCAGAAAGAGGCAAGAGAGGTACAGAAAAAGGCAAGAGAAGTGCAGAAAGATGCAAGAGTGGTGCTAAAAGAAGCAAGAGAGGTACAGAAAGAGAAAGAAATGTGCAGAAGAGGCAAGAGAAGTACAGAAAGAAGCAAGAGAGGCACAGAAAGGGGAAGAAATATGCAGAAAGAGGAAAAAGTGGTGCAGAAAGAGCAAAGGAAGTAGAGAAAATGGTAAGAGAAGTGCAGAAAGATGCAAGAGAGGTGCAGACAGAAGTATGAGAGGTGCTGAAAGAAGCAAGAGGGGTGTAGAAAGAAGCAAGAGAGGTACATAAAAAAGCAATAGAGGTGCAAAAAGAAGCAAGAGAAGTGTAGAATGAAGCAAGAGGCGTACAGAAAGAAGCAAGGGAGGTACAGAAAGAAACAAAGAGGTACAGATTGATGCAAGAGAAGTATAGAAAGAGGCAAGAGAAGTATAGAAAGAGGCAAGAGAAGTGCAGTAAGAGCCAAGAGAAGTGCAGAAATAAGCAATAGAGCTGCAGAAAGAAGAAGAAATATGCAGAAAGAAGGAAGAGAGGTACAGAAAGAAGCAAGAGTGGTGCAGGGAGGCGAGAGAAGTGCAGAAAGAGGCAAGAGAAATGCAGAAAGAAGCAAGAGAGGTGCAGAAAGAAGCAATAGAAGTACAGAAAAATGCAAGAGAGAAGCAGAAAAATGAAACAGAAATGCAAAAAGAGGATGAAAGGTACAGAAAGAAGCAACAGAGGTGCCGAAAGAGGCAAGACAAGTGAAGAAACAGGCAAAAGAAGTTCAGAAAGAGGCAAGAGAGGACCAGAAAGAGGAAGAAAGGTACAGAAAGAGGAAGAACGGTGCAGAAAGAAACACAAGAGGTACAGAAAGAGGAAAGAGAAGTGCAGAAAGAATCACGAGAGGTGCAGAAAGAATCAAGTAAGGTACAGAAAGAGGCAAGGGAGTTACAGAAAGATATAAGAGAAGTGCAGAAAGAGGCAAGAGAAATGCAGAAAGAGGAAGAAAGGTGCAAAAAGAAGGCAGAAAAGTGATGAAAGAGGCAATAGAGGTACTTAAAGAAGCAAGAGAGGTACAGAAAAAGCAAGAATGGTGCAGAAAGAGGAGGAAATGTGCAGAAAGGGTCAAGATAGGTACAGAAAGAGGCAAGAGAAGTGCAGAAAGAGGCAAAAGAAGTGCAGAAATAAGCAAGAGAATTGCAGAAAGATTCCAGAGCGGTGCAGAAAGAAGAATAAAGGTGCAAAAAGAGGAAGAGAAGTGCAGAAATAAGGAAGAGAAAAACAGAGAAGCAAAAGAAGCGTAGAAAGAAGCAAGAGAGGTGCAGAAAGAGAAAGAAATATGCAGAAAGAGGAAAGAGAGGTGCAGAAAGAGTACAGATAAGTGCATAAAAGGTCAAGAGAAGTGCTTAAAGAAGCAAAAGAGGTGCAGACAGAAGCAAGAGAGGTGCAGAAAGAGAAAGAAATATGCAGAAAGAGGCAAGAGTGGTGCAGAATGAGGCAAGAAAAGTATAGAAAGAGGCAAGATAAGTTCAGAAACAGGAAGAAATGTGCAGAAAGAGGCATTCGAGGTACAGAAAGAGGCAAGAGAGGTGCAGAAAAAGGCAAGAGAAGTGGAGAAAGATGCAAGAGACTTACATAAAGAGGCAAGCAAAATACAGAAAGATGCAAGAGAGGTACAAAAAGAGGCAAGAGAGGTGCAGAAAGAGGAGGAAATATGCAGAAAGAGGAAAGAGAGGTACAGTAAGAATAAAGAGAAGTGCAGAAAAGGGCAAGAGAGGTCCAGACAGAAGCAAGAGAGGTGCAGAAAGAGGAAGAAATATGCAGAAAGAGACAATAGTGGTGCAGATAGAGGCAAGAGAGGTGCAGATAGAGGCAAGAGGGGTGCAGAAAAAGGCAAGAGAAGTTCATAAAGAGGCAAGAGAAGTGCAGAAAGAGGAAGACATGTGCAGAAAGAAGCAAGAGGATTGCAGAAAGAAACAAGAGAGATGCTGAAAGAAGCAAGAGAGGTGCAGAAAGAAACAAGAGAAGTACAGAAAAAAGCAAGAGAGGTACAGAACGAGGCAAAAGGGGATAGAAAGAAGCAAGAGAGGTGCAGAAAGAGAAAATAGAAGTGCAGAAAGAGGACGGAAGGCGCAGAAAGAAGAAACAGAGGTGCAGAAAGAGGCAAGAGAGGTACAGAAAAAGGCAAGAGAAGTGCAGAAAGATGCAAGAGTGGTGCTAAAAGAAGCAAGAGAGGTACAGAAAGAGAAAGAAATGTGCAGAAGAGGCAAGAGAAGTACAGAAAGAAGTAAGAGAGGCACAGAAAGGGGAAGAAATATGCAGAAAGAGGAAAGGAAGTAGAGAAAATGGTAAGAGAAGTGCAGAAAGATGCAAGAGAGGTGCAGACAGAAGTATGAGAGGTGCTGAAAGAAGCAAGAGGGGTGTAGAAAGAAGCAAGAGAGGTACATAAAAAGCAATAGAGGTGCAGAAAGAAGCAAGAGAAGTGTAGAATGAAGCAAGAGGCGCACAGAAAGAAGCAAGGGAGGTACAAGAGAATTGCAGAAAGATTCCAGAGCGGTGCAGAAAGAAGAATAAAGGTGCAAAAAGAGGAAGAAAAGTGCAGAAATAAGGAAGAGAAAAACAGAGAAGCAAAAGAAGCAAGAGAGGTGCAGAAAGAAAAAGAAATATGCAGAAAGAGGAAAGAGAGGTGCAGAAAGAGTACAGAGAAGTGCATAAAAGGTCAAGAGAAGTGCTTAAAGAAGCAAAAGAGGTGCAGACAGAAGCAAGAGAGGTGCAGAAAGAGAAAGAAATATGCAGAAAGAGGCAAGAGTGGTGCAGAATGAGGCAAGAAAAGTATAGAAAGAGGCAAGAGAGGTTCAGAAACAGGAAGAAATGTGCAGAAAGAGGCATTCGAGGTACAGAAAGAGGCAAGAGAGGTGCAGAAAAAGGCAAGAGAAGTGGAGAAAGATGCAAAAGACTTACATAAAGAGGCAAGAGAATTGCAGAAAGAGGAAGAAGTGTGCAGAAAGAGGCAAGAGAGGTATAAAAAGAAGTAAGAGGGATGCAGGAAGAAGTAAGAGAGGTGCAGAATTAGGCAAGAGAGCTGTAGAAAAAAGCAAGAGAGGTGCAGAAAGAAGCAAGAGAGGTGCAGTAAGAAGCAAGAGAGCTGATGAAACAGGACAAAAGGTACAGAAAGAGGTAAGAGAAGTGATGAGAGAGGTGCAGAAAGAGGTAAGATTGATTAAGAGAGGAGCAAGAGAGTTGTAGAAAGAGGAATAAATGTGAGGAAAGAGGTAGAAAGGTACAGAAAGAATAAGAGACGTACAGCAAGAGGCATTAGAAATGCAGAAGGAAGCAAAAGAGGTACAGAAAGAAGCAAGAGAGGTACAAGCTAGAGAGTAGAGAAAGAGACAAGAAAAGTGCAGAAAGAGGAAGAAAGGGGCAGAAATAAGCAACAGAGGTCCAGAAATAGGCAAGAGAAGTGCAGAATGAGGCAGGAGAGGTGCAGGTAGAGGCAAGAGGGGTGTAGAAAAAGGCAATAGAAGTGCATAAAGAGGCAAGAGAAGTGCAGAAAGAGAAAGAAATGTGCAGAAAGAAGCAAGAGAGGTGCATAAAGAAACAAGATAAGCACAGAAAAAAGCAAGAGAGGTACAGAAAGAGGCAAAAGGGGAGTTGAAAGAAGCAAGAGAGGTGCAGAGACAACAGAAGTGCAGAAAGATGACAAGCGGCGCAGAAAGAAGAAACAGAGGTGCAGAAAGAGGCAAGAGAAGTACAGAAAGAGGCAAGAGAAGTACAGAAAGATGCAAGAGAGGTGCAGAGAGAGGCAAGAGAGGTGCAGAAAGGGGAAAGAGAAGTACAGAAAGAGTAAAGAGAAGTGCAGAAAAAGGCAAGAGAAGTGCAAAAAGAAGCAAGAGAGGTACAGACAGAAGCAAGAGAGGTGCAGAAAAAGGAAGAAATATGCAGAAAGACGCCAGATTGGTGCAGAATGAGGCAAGAAAAAGTAGAAAGAGAAAAGAGAAGTTCAGAAACAGGAAGAAATGTGCAGAAAAAGCAAGAGAGGTGCAGAAAGAGGCAAGAGAGGTGCATAAAGACGCAAGAGGGGTGCAGAGAGAAGCAAGAGAGGTGTAGAAAGAGGAAGAAAGGTACAGAAAGAGGAAGAAAGGTAGAGAAAGAAGAACAAGAGGTGCAGAATGAGGAAAGAGAAGTGGAGAAAGAAGCAAGAGAGGTTCAGAAAGAAACAAGAGAGGTACAGAAAGAGGCAAGTGAGGTACAGAAAGATATAAGGGAAGTGCAGAAAGAGGCAAGAGTAGTACATAAAGAACCAAGAGAGGTGCTGAAAGGAGCTAGAGAGGTACAGAAAGAAGAAAGAGAGGTGCAGAAAGAGGAGTAAAGGTACAGAAAGAGGCAAGGGAAATGCAGAAAGAGGAAGAAAGGTACAAAAAGAAGGAAGAGAATTGATGAAAGAAGCAATAGAGGTACAGAAAGAAGAAAGAGAGGTGCAGAAAAAGCAAGAGGGATATAGAAAGAGGCAATAGAAGTGCTGAAAGAGGCAAGAAAAGTGCAGAAAGAGGCAAAAGAAGTGCAGAAATACGCATGAGAAGTGCAGAAATATTCCAGAGAGGTGCAGAAAGAATAAAAAGCTGCAGAAAGAATAAGAAATGTACAGGAATAAGGAAGAGAAAAACAGAAAGAACCAAGAGAAGTATAGAAAGAAGCGAGAGAGGTGCGGAAAGAGAAAGAAGTATGCAGAAAGAGGAAAGAGAGGTGCAGAAAGAGTAAAGAGAAGTGCAGCAAAAGGCAGGAGAAATGCTGAAAGAAGCAGGAGAGGTGCAGACAGAGACAACAGATGTGCAGAAAGATGAGAAAAGGAGCAGAAGGAAGAAACAGAGGGGCAGAAAGAGGCAAGAGAGGTACAGAAAAGGCAGGAGAAGTGCAGAAAGAAGCAAGAGAGGTGTAGAAAGAAGCAAGAGAGGTAGAGAAAGTAGCAAGAGGGGTGCATAAAGAGGAAGACATATGCAGAAAGAGGCAAGAGTGGTGCAGAATGAGGCAAGAAAAGTGTAGAAAGAGGCAAGATAGGTTCAGAAACAGGAAGAAATGTACAGAAAGAGGCAAGAGAGGTACAGAAAGAGGCAAGAGGTGCAGAAAAAGGCAAGAGAAGTGGAGAAAGATACAAGAGAGGTACATAAAGAGGAAAGAGAGATGCAGAAAGAGGAAGAAGTATTCAGAAAGAGGAAAGAGAGGTGCAGAAAGAGTAAAGAGAAGTACAGAAAAAGGCAAGAGAAGTGCAGAAAGAAGCAAGGAGGTGAAGACAGAAGCAAGAGAGGTGCAGAAAGAGGAAGAAATATGCAGAAAGAGGCAAGAGTGGTGCAGAAGGAGGCAAGGAAAAAGTAGAAAGAGGAAAGAGAAGTTCAGAAACAGGAAGAAATGTGCAGAAAGAGAAAAGAGAGGTACAGAAAGAGGCAAGAGGGGTGCAGAAAGAAGCAAGAGAGGTGCAGAAAGAAGTAAGAGAGGTACAGAAATTAGCTAGAGAATTAGAGAAATAGGCAAGAGAGGTACAGAAAGAGGCAGGAGAAGTGCATATAGAGGCAAGAGAGGTGCAGAAAAAGGCAATAGAAGTGCATAAAGAGGCAAGAGAAGTGCAGAAGGAGAAAGAAATGTGCAGAAAGAAGCAAGAGGAGTGCAGAAAGAAACAAGAGGGGTGCAGAAAGAAGCAAGCAAGGTACAGAAAGAAGCAAGATAAGTACAGAAAAAAGCAAGAGAAGTGCAAAAAGAAGCAAGAGAGGTGCAGACAGAAGCAAGAGAGGTGCAGAAAGAGGCAAGGGAGGTACATAAAGATATAAGGGAAGTGCAGAAAGAGGCAAGGGTAGTGCATAAAGAACCAAGAGAGGTGCTGAAAGGAGCTAGAGAGGTGCAGAAAGAAGCGAGAGAGGTGCAGAAAGAGGAGTAAAGGTACAGAAAGAGGCAAGGGAAATGCAGTAAGAGGAAGAAAGGTGCAAAAAGAAGGAAAAGAAGTGATGAAAGAAGCAATAGAGGTACAGAAAGAAGGAAGAGAGGTGCAGAAAAAGCAAGAGAGGTGCAGAAAGAGGCAAGAGAAGTGCAGACAGAGGCAAGAGAAGTACAGAAAGAGGCAAAAAAGTGCAAAAATAAGCAAGAGAAGTGAAGAAAGATTCCATAGAGGTGCAGAAAGATTAAGAAAGCTGCAGAAAGAGGAAGACAGGTGCAGAAATAAGGAAAAGAAAAACAGAAAGAATCAAGAGAAGTGTAGAAAGAAGCAAGAGAGGTTGAGAAAGAGAAAGAAATATGCAGTAAGAGGAAAGAGAGGTGCAGAAAGATTAAAGAGAAGTGCAGAAAAAGGCAGGAGAATCGCTGAAAGAAGCAAGAGAGGTGCAGAAAGAAGCAAGATAAGTACAGAAAAAAGCAAGAGAGGTGCAGAAAGAGACAACAGAAGTGCGGAAAGATGAGAAAAGGCACAGAAAGAAGCAACAGAGGTTCAGAAATAGGCAAGAGAAGTACAGAAAGATGCAAGAGAGGTGCAGAGAGAGGCAAGAGAGGTGCAGAAAGAGGAATAAATATGCAGAAAGGGGAAAGAGAAGTACAGAAAGAGTAAAGAGAAGTGCAGAAAAAGGCAAGAGAAGTGCAAAAAGAAGCAAGAGAGGTACAGACAGAAGCAAGAGAGGTGCAGAAAAAGGAAGAAATATGCAGAAAGACGCCAGATTGGTGCAGAATGAGGCAAGAAAAAAAGTAGAAAGAGAAAAGAGAAGTTCAGAAACAGGAAGAAATGTGCAGAAAAAAGCAAGAGAGGTGCAGAAAGAGGCAAGAGAGGTGCATAAAGACGCAAGAGGGGTGCAGAGAGAAGCAAGAGAGGTGTAGAAAGAGGAAGAAAGGTACAGAAAGAGGAAGAAAGGTAGAGAAAGAAGAACAAGAGGTGCAGAATGAGGAAAGAGAAGTGGAGAAAGAAGCAAGAGAGGTTCAGAAAGAAACAAGAGAGGTACAGAAAGAGGCAAGTGAGGTACAGAAAGATATAAGGGAAGTGCAGAAAGAGGCAAGAGTAGTACATAAAGAACCAAGAGAGGTGCTGAAAGGAGCTAGAGAGGTACAGAAAGAAGAAAGAGAGGTGCAGAAAGAGGAGTAAAGGTACAGAAAGAGGCAAGGGAAATGCAGAAAGAGGAAGAAAGGTACAAAAAGAAGGAAGAGAATTGATGAAAGAAGCAATAGAGGTACAGAAAGAAGAAAGAGAGGTGCAGAAAAAGCAAGAGGGATATAGAAAGAGGCAATAGAAGTGCTGAAAGAGGCAAGAAAAGTGCAGAAAGAGGCAAAAGAAGTGCAGAAATACGCATGAGAAGTGCAGAAATATTCCAGAGAGGTGCAGAAAGAATAAAAAAGCTGCAGAAAGAATAAGAAATGTACAGGAATAAGGAAGAGAAAACAGAAAGAACCAAGAGAAGTATAGAAAGAAGCGAGAGAGGTGCGGAAAGAGAAAGAAGTATGCAGAAAGAGGAAAGAGAGGTGCAGAAAGAGTAAAGAGAAGTGCAGCAAAAGGCAGGAGAAATGCTGAAAGAAGCAGGAGAGGTGCAGACAGAGACAACAGATGTGCAGAAAGATGAGAAAAGGAGCAGAAGGAAGAAACAGAGGGGCAGAAAGAGGCAAGAGAGGTACAGAAAAAGGCAGGAGAAGTGCAGAAAGAAGCAAGAGAGGTGTAGAAAGAAGCAAGAGAGGTAGAGAAAGTAGCAAGAGGGGTGCATAAAGAGGAATACATATGCAGAAAGAGGCAAGAGTGGTGCAGAATGAGGCAAGAAAAGTGTAGAAAGAGGCAAGATAGGTTCAGAAACAGGAAGAAATGTACAGAAAGAGGCAAGAGAGGTACAGAAAGAGGCAAGAGGTGCAGAAAAAGGCAAGAGAAGTGGAGAAAGATACAAGAGAGGTACATAAAGAGGAAAGAGAGATGCAGAAAGAGGAAGAAGTATTCAGAAAGAGGAAAGAGAGGTGCAGAAAGAGTAAAGAGAAGTACAGAAAAAGGCAAGAGAAGTGCAGAAAGAAGCAAGAGAGGTGAAGACAGAAGCAAGAGAGGTGCAGAAAGAGGAAGAAATATGCAGAAAGAGGCAAGAGTGGTGCAGAAGGAGGCAAGGAAAAGTAGAAAGAGGAAAGAGAAGTTCAGAAACAGGAAGAAATGTGCAGAAAGAGAAAAGAGAGGTACAGAAAGAGGCAAGAGGGTGCAGAAAGAAGCAAGAGAGGTGCAGAAAGAAGTAAGAGAGGTACAGAAATTAGCTAGAGAATTAGAGAAATAGGCAAGAGAGGTACAGAAAGAGGCAGGAGAAGTGCATATAGAGGCAAGAGAGGTGAAGAAAAAGGCAATAGAAGTGCATAAATAAGCAAGAGAAGTGAAGAAAGATTCCATAGAGGTGCAGAAAGATTAAGAAAGCTGCAGAAAGAGGAAGACAGGTGCAGAAATAAGGACAAGAAAAACAGAAAGAATCAAGAGAAGTGTAGAAAGAAGCAAGAGAGGTTGAGAAAGAGAAAGAAATATGCAGTAAGAGGAAAGAGAGGTGCAGAAAGATTAAAGAGAAGTGCAGAAAAAGGCAGGAGAATCGCTGAAAGAAGCAAGAGAGGTGCAGAAAGAAGCAAGATAAGTACAGAAAAAGCAAGAGAGGTGCAGAAAGAGACAACAGAAGTGCGGAAAGATGAGAAAAGGCACAGAAAGAAGCAACAGAGGTTCAGAAATAGGCAAGAGAAGTGAAGAAAGAGGCAAGAGAGGTGCCTGAAAGAGGCAGGAGATGTGCAGATAGAGGCAAGAGGGGTGCAGAAAAGGCAATAGAAGTGCATAAAGAGGCAAGAGAAGTGCAGAAAGAGAAAGAAATGTGCAGAAAGAAGCAAGAGGAATGCAGAAAGAAACAGGAGGGGTGCAGAAAGGAGCAAGAGATGTGCAGAAAGAAGCAAGATATGCACAGAAAAAAGCAAGAGAGGTACAGAAAGAGGCAATAGGGGAGTTGAAAGAAGCAAGAGAGGTGCAGAAAGAGACAACAGAAGTGCAGAAAGATGACAAAAGGTGCATAAAGAAGAAACAGATGTGCAGAAAGAAGCAAGAGAGGTGCAGAAAAAGGCAGGAGAAGTACAGAAAGATACATGAGAGGTGCAGAGAGAGGCAAGAGAGGTGCATAAAGAGGAATAAATATGCAGAAAGGGGAAAGAGAGGTGCAGAAAGAGTAAAGAGAAATGCAGAAAAAGGCAAGAGAAGTGCAAAAAGAAACAAGAGAGGTGCAGACAGAAGCAAGAGAGGTGCAGAAAGAGGAAGAAATATGTAGAAAGAGGCCAGAGTGGTGCAGAATGAGGCAAGAAAAAGTAGAAAGAGGAAAGAGAAGTTCAGAAACAGGAAGACATGTGCAGAAAGAAGCAAGAGAGGTGCATAAAGACGCAAGAGGGGAGCAGAGAGAAGCAAGAGAGGTGTAGAAAAAGGAAGAAAGGTACAGAAAGATGAAGAAAGGTGGAGAAAGAAGAACGAGAGGTGCAGAATGATGAAAGAGAAGTGCAGAAAGAAGCAAGAGAGGTGCAGAAAGAAATAAGAGAGGTACAGAAAGAGGCAAGGGAGGTACAGAAAGATATAAGGGAAGTGCAGAAAGAGGCAGGAGTAGTACATAAAGAACCAAGAGAGGTGCTGAAAGTAGCTAGAGAGGTGCAGATAGAAGCAAGAGAGGTGCAGAAAGAGGAGTAAAGGTACAGAAAGAGGCAAGGAAAATGCACAAAGAGGAAGAAATGTGCAAAAAGAAGGAAGATAAGTGATGAAAGAAGCAATAGAGGTACAGAAAGAAGCAAGAGAGGTACAGAAAAAGCAAGAGAGGTGGAGAAAGAGGCAAAAGAAGTACAGAAAGAGGCAAGAGAAGTGCAGAAAGAGGCTAAATAAGTGCAGAAATAAGCAAGAGAAGTGCAGAAAGATTCCAGAGAGGTGCAGAAAGAATAAGAAGGCTGCAGAAAGAGGAAGAAAGGTGCAGAAATAAGGAATAGAAAAACAGAAAGAAGCAAGAGAAGTGTAGAAAGAAGCAAGAGAGGTGCGGAGAGAAATAAATATGCAGAAAGAGGAAAGAGAGGTGCAGAAAGAGTAAAGAGAAGTGCAGAAAAAGACAGGAGAAGTGCTGAAAGAAGCAAGAGAGGTGCAGAAAGAAGCAAGATAAGTACAGAAAAAAGCAAGAGAGGTACAGAAAGAGGCCAAATGGGAGCAGAAAGAAGCAAGAAAGGGGCAGAAAGAGACAACAGAAGTGCAGAAAGATGAGAAAAGGTGCAGAAAGAAGAAACAGAGGTGCAGAAAGAGGCAAGAGAGGTACAGAAAAAGGCAGGAGAAGTGCAGAAATATGCAAGAGAGGTGCAGAAAGAAGCAAGACAGGTAGAGAAAGTAGCAAGAGAGGTGCAGAAAGAGTAAGAAATATGCAGAAAGAGGCAAGAGTGGTGCAGAGTGAGGCAAGAAAAGTGTAGAAAGAGGCAAGATAGGTTCAGAAACAGGAAGAAATGTACAGAAAGAGGCAAGAAAGGTACATAAAGAGGCAAGAGAGGCGCAGAAAAGGCAAGAGAAGTGGAGAAAGATGCAAGAGAAGTGCAGAAAGAGGCTAAAGAAGTACAGAAATAAGCAAGAGAAGTGCAGAAAGATTCCAGAGAGGTGAAGAAAGAATAAGAAAGCTGCAGAAAGAGGAAGAAAGGTGCAGAAATAAGGAAGAGAAAAACAGAAAGAAGCAAGAGAAGTGTAGAAAGAAGGAAGAGAGGTGTGGAAAGAGAAAGAAATATGCAGAAAGAGAAAAGAGAGGTGCAGAAAGAGTAAAGAGAAGTGCAGAAAAAGGCAGGAGAAGTGCTGAAAGAAGCAAGAGAGGTGCAAAAAGAAGCAAGATAAGTACAGAAAAAAGCAAGAGAGGTACAGAAAGAGGCAAAACGGGAGTAGAAAGAAGCAAGAGAGGTGCAGAAAGAGACAACAGAATTGCAGAAAGATGAGAAAAGGCGTAGAAAGTAGAAACAGAGGTGCAGAACGAGGCAAGAGAGGTACATAAAAAAGCAGGAGAAGTGCAGAAAGATGCAAGAGAGGTGCAGAAAGAAGCAAGAGAGGTAGAGAAAGTAGCAAGAGAGGTGCAGAAAGAGGAAGAAATATGCAGAAAGAGGCAAGAGTGTTGCCGAATGAGGCAAGAAAAGTGGAGAAAGATAGAAGAGACATACATAAAGAGACAAGAGAGATGCAGAAAGAGGAAGAAATATTCAGAAAGAGGAAAGAGAGGTGCAGAATGAGTTAAGAGAAGTACAGAAAAATGCCAGAGAAGTGGAGAAAGAAGCAAGAGAGGTGCAGACAGAAGCAAGAGAGGTACAGAAAGAGGAAGAAATATGCAGAAAGAGGCAAGAGTGGTACAGAATGAGGCAAGAAAAAGTAGAAAGAGGAAAGAGAGGTTCAGAAACACGATGAAATGTGCAGAAAGAGAAAAGAGAGGTGAAGAAAGAGGCAAGAGAGGTACAGAAAAAGGCAAGAGAGGTGCAGAAAGAGGCAAGAGAAGTGCAGAAAGAAATAAAAGAGATGCAGAAAGAAGCAAGAGAGGTATAGAATGTAGCAAGAGAAGTAGAGAAAGAGGCAAGAGAAGTGCAGAAAGAGGAAGAAAGGGGCAGAAAGAAGCAACAGAGGTTCAGAAATAGGCACGAAAAGTGCAGAAAGAGGCAAGAGAGGTACATAAAGAGGCAGGGGAGGTACAGATAGAGGCAAGAGGGGTGTAGAAAAAGGCAATAGAAGTGCATAAAGAGGCAAGAGAAGTGCAGAAAGAGAAAGAAATGTGCAGAAAGAAGCAAGAGAGGTACATAAAAAGCAGGAGAAGTGCAGAAAGATGCAAGAGAGGTGCAGAAAGAAACAAGAGAGGTAGAGAAAGTAGCAAGAGAGGTGCAGAAAGAGGAAGAAATATGCAGAAAGAGGCAAGAGTGTTGCAGAATGAGGCAAGAAAAGTGGAGAAAGATAGAAGAGACATACATAAAGAGACAAGAGAGATGCAGAAAGAGGAATAAATATGCAGAAAGGGGAAAGAGAAGTACAGAAAGAGTAAAGAGAAGTGCAGAAAAAGGCAAGAGAAGTGCAAAAAGAAGCAAGAGAGGTACAGACAGAAGCAAGAGAGGTGCAGAAAAAGTAAGAAATATGCAGAAAGACGCCAGATTGGTGCAGAATGAGGCAAGAAAAAAAGTAGAAAGAGAAAAGAGAAGTTCAGAAACAGGAAGAAATGTGCAGAAAAAAGCAAGAGAGGTGCAGAAAGAGGCAAGAGAGGTGCATAAAGACGCAAGAGGGGTGCAGAGAGAAGCAAGAGAGGTGTAGAAAGAGGAAGAAAGGTACAGAAAGAGGAAGAAAGGTGGAGAAAGACGAACAAGAGGTGCAGAATGAGGAAAGAGAAGTGGAGAAAGAAGCAAGAGAGGTTCAGAAAGAAACAAGAGAGGTACAGAAAGAGGCAAGGGAGGTACAGAAAGATATAAGGGAAGTGCAGAAAGAGGCAAGAGTAGTACATAAAGAACCAAGAGAGGTGCTGAAAGGAGCTAGAGAGGTACAGAAAGAAGAAAGAGAGGTGCAGAAAGAGGAGTAAAGGTACAGAAAGAGGCAAGGGAAATGCAGAAAGAGGAAGAAAGGTACAAAAAGAAGGAAGAGAATTGATGAAAGAAGCAATAGAGGTACAGAAAGAAGAAAGAGAGGTGCAGAAAAAGCAAGAGGGATATAGAAAGAGGCAAGAGAAGTGCTGAAAGAGGCAAGAAAAGTGCAGAAAGAGGCAAAAGAAGTGCAGAAATACGCATGAGAAGTGCAGAAATATTCCAGAGAGGTGCAGAAAGAATAAAAAAGCTGCAGAAAGAATAAGAAATGTACAGGAATAAGGAAGAGAAAAACAGAAAGAACCAAGAGAAGTATAGAAAGAAGCGAGAGAGGTGCGGAAAGAGAAAGAAGTATGCAGAAAGAGGAAAGAGAGGTGCAGAAAGAGGAAAGAGAAGTGCAGCAAAAGGCAGGAGAAATGCTGAAAGAAGCAGGAGAGGTGCAGAAAGAAGCAAGATATGTACAGAAGAAAGTCAGAGAGGTACAGAAAGAGGCAAAACGGGAGTAGAAAGAAGCAAGAGAGGTGCAGACAGAGACAACAGATGTGCAGAAAGATGAGAAAAGGAGCAGAAGGAAGAAACAGAGGGGCAGAAAGAGGCAAGAGAGGTACAGAAAAAGGCAGGAGAAGTGCAGAAAGAAGCAAGAGAGGTGTAGAAAGAAGCAAGAGAGGTAGAGAAAGTAGCAAGAGGGGTGCATAAAGAGGAAGACATATGCAGAAAGAGGCAAGAGTGGTGCAGAATGAGGCAAGAAAAGTGTAGAAAGAGGCAAGATAGGTTCAGAAACAGGAAGAAATGTACAGAAAGAGGCAAGAGAGGTACAGAAAGAGGCAAGAGGTGCAGAAAAGGCAAGAGAAGTGGAGAAAGATACAAGAGAGGTACATAAAGAGGAAAGAGAGATGCAGAAAGAGGAAGAAGTATTCAGAAAGAGGAAAGAGAGGTGCAGAAAGAGTAAAGAGAAGTACAGAAAAAGGCAAGAGAAGTGCAGAAAGAAGCAAGAGAGGTGAAGACAGAAGCAAGAGAGGTGCAGAAAGAGGAAGAAATATGCAGAAAGAGGCAAGAGTGGTGCAGAAGGAGGCAAGGAAATAGTAGAAAGAGGAAAGAGAAGTTCAGAAACAGGAAGAAATGTGCAGAAAGAGAAAAGAGAGGTACAGAAAGAGGCAAGAGGGGTGCAGAAAGAAGCAAGAGAGGTGCAGAAAGAAGCAAGAGAGGTACAGAAATTAGCTAGAGAATTAGAGAAAGAGGCAAGAGAGGTACAGAAAGAGGCAGGAGAAATGCATATAGAGGCAAGAGAGGTGCAGAAAAAGGCAATAGAAGTGCATAAAGAGGCAAGAGAAGTGCAGAAGGAGAAAGAAATGTGCAGAAAGAAGCAAGAGGAGTGCAGAAAGAAACAAGAGGGGTGCAGAAAGAAGCAAGCAAGGTACAGAAAGAAGCAAGATAAGTACAGAAAAAAGCAAGAGAAGTGCAAAAAGAAGCAAGAGAGGTGTAGACAGAAGCAAGAGAGGTGCAGAAAGAGGCAAGGGAGGTACATAAAGATATAAGGGAAGTGCAGAAAGAGGCAAGGGTAGTGCATAAAGAACCAAGAGAGGTGCTGAAAGGAGCTAGAGAGGTGCAGAAAGAAGCGAGAGAGGTGCAGAAAGAGGAGTAAAGGTACAGAAAGAGGCAAGGGAAATGCAGTAAGAGGAAGAAAGGTGCAAAAAGAAGGAAAAGAAGTGATGAAAGAAGCAATAGAGGTACAGAAAGAAGGAAGAGAGGTGCAGAAAAAGCAAGAGAGGTGCAGAAAGAGGCAAGAGAAGTGCAGACAGAGGCAAGAGAAGTACAGAAAGAGGCAAAAAGTGCAAAAATAAGCAAGAGAAGTGAAGAAAGATTCCATAGAGGTGCAGAAAGATTAAGAAAGCTGCAGAAAGAGGAAGACAGGTGCAGAAATAAGGAAAAGAAAAACAGAAAGAATCAAGAGAAGTGTAGAAAGAAGCAAGAGAGGTTGAGAAAGAGAAAGAAATATGCAGAAAGAGAAAAGAGAGGTGCAGAAAGATTAAAGAGAAGTGCAGAAAAAGGCAGGAGAATCGCTGAAAGAAGCAAGAGAGGTGCAGAAAGAAGCAAGATAAGTACAGAAAAAAGCAAGAGAGGTGCAGAAAGAGACAACAGAAGTGCGGAAAGATGAGAAAAGGCACAGAAAGAAGCAACAGAGGTTCAGAAATAGGCAAGAGAAGTGAAGAAAGAGGCAAGAGAGGTGCCTGAAAGAGGCAGGAGATGTGCAGATAGAGGCAAGAGGGGTGCAGAAAAAGGCAATAGAAGTGCATAAAGAGGCAAGAGAAGTGCAGAAAGAGAAAGAAATGTGCAGAAAGAAGCAAGAGGAATGCAGAAAGAAACAGGAGGGGTGCAGAAAGGAGCAAGAGATGTGCAGAAAGAAGCAAGATATGCACAGAAAAAAGCAAGAGAGGTACAGAAAGAGGCAAAAGGGGAGTTGAAAGAAGCAAGAGAGGTGCAGAAAGAGACAACAGAAGTGCAGAAAGATGACAAAAGGTGCATAAAGAAGAAACAGATGTGCAGAAAGAGGCAAGAGAGGTGCAGAAAAAGGCAGGAGAAGTACAGAAAGATACATGAGAGGTGCAGAGAGAGGCAAGAGAGGTGCATAAAGAGGAATAATTATGCATAAAGGGGAAAGAGAGGTGCAGAAAGAGTAAAGAGAAGTGCAGAAAAAGGCAAGAGAAGTGCAAAAAGAAACAAGAGAGGTGCAGACAGAAGCAAGAGAGGTGCAGAAAGAGGAAGAAATATGTAGAAAGAGGCCAGAGTGGTGCAGAATGAGGCAAGAAAAAAGTAGAAAGAGGAAAGAGAAGTTCAGAAACAGGAAGACATGTGCAGAAAGAAGCAAGAGAGGTGCATAAAGACGCAAGAGGGGAGCAGAGAGAAGCAAGAGAGGTGTAGAAAAAGGAAGAAAGGTACAGAAAGATGAAGAAAGGTGGAGAAAGAAGAACGAGAGGTGCAGAATGATGAAAGAGAAGTGCAGAAAGAAGCAAGAGAGGTGCAGAAAGAAATAAGAGAGGTACAGAAAGAGGCAAGGGAGTTACAGAAAGATATAAGGGAAGTGCAGAAAGAGGCAGGAGTAGTACATAAAGAACCAAGAGAGGTGCTGAAAGTAGCTAGAGAGGTGCAGATAGAAGCAAGAGAGGTGCAGAAAGAGGAGTAAAGGTACAGAAAGAGGCAAGGAAAATGCACAAAGAGGAAGAAATGTGCAAAAAGAAGGAAGACAAGTGATGAAAGAAGCAATAGAGGTACAGAAAGAAGCAAGAGAGGTACAGAAAAAGCAAGAGAGGTGGAGAAAGAGGCAAAAGAAGTACAGAAAGAGGCAAGAGAAGTGCAGAAAGAGGCTAAATAAGTGCAGAAATAAGCAAGAGAAGAGCAGAAAGATTCCAGAGAGGTGCAGAAAGAATAAGAAGGCTGCAGAAAGAGGAAGAAAGATGCAGAAATAAGGAATAGAAAAACAGAAAGAAGCAAGAGAAGTGTAGAAAGAAGCAAGAGAGGTGCGGAGAGAAATAAATATGCAGAAAGAGGAAAGAGAGGTGCAGAAAGAGTAAAGAGAAGTGCAGAAAAAGGCAGGAGAAGTGCTGAAAGAAGCAAGAGAGGTGCAGAAAGAAGCAAGATAAGTACAGAAAAAAGCAAGAGAGGTACAGAAAGAGGCCAAATGGGAGCAGAAAGAAGCAAGAAAGGGGCAGAAAGAGACAACAGAAGTGCAGAAAGATGAGAAAAGGTGCAGAAAGAAGAAACATAGGTGCAGAAAGAGGCAAGAGAGGTACATAAAAAGGCAGGAGAAGTGCAGAAAGATGCAAGAGAGGTGCAGAAAGAAGCAAGACAGGTAGAGAAAGTAGCAAGAGAGGTGCAGAAAGAGTAAGAAATATGCAGAAAGAGGCAAGAGTGGTGCAGAGTGAGGCAAGAAAGGTGTAGAAAGAGGCAAGATAGGTTCAGAAACAGGAAGAAATGTACAGAAAGAGGCAAGAAAGGTACATAAAGAGGCAAGAGAGGTGCAGAAAAAGGCAAGAGAAGTAGAGAAAGATGCAAGAGAAGTGCAGAAAGAGGCTAAAGAAGTACAGAAATAAGCAAGAGAAGTGCAGAAAGATTCCAGAGAGGTGAAGAAAGAATAAGAAAGCTGCAGAAAGAGGAAGAAAGGTGCAGAAATAAGGAAGAGAAAAACAGAAAGAAGCAAGAGAAGTGTAGAAAGAAGGAAGAGAGGTGTGGAAAGAGAAAGAAATATGCAGAAAGAGGAAAGAGAGGTGCAGAAAGAGTAAAGAGAAGTGCAGAAAAAGGCAGGAGAAGTGCTGAAAGAAGCAAGAGAGGTGCAGAAAGAAGCAAGATAAGTACAGAAAAAAGCAAGAGAGGTACAGAAAGAGGCAAAATGGGAGCAGAAAGAAGCAAGAGAGGTGCAGAAAGAGACAACAGAA
The DNA here is from genome assembly GCA_963921515.1 of Calotriton arnoldi. Classification (NCBI taxonomy): domain Eukaryota; kingdom Metazoa; phylum Chordata; class Amphibia; order Caudata; family Salamandridae; genus Calotriton; species Calotriton arnoldi. Next base: position 9,486 of record CAWUFW010023651.1, on the reverse strand, counting down.
TTGCAGAAAGATGAGAAAAGGCGTAGAAAGTAGAAACAGAGGTGCAGAACGATGCAAGAGAGGTACATAAAAAAGCAGGAGAAGTGCAGAAAGATGCAAGAGAGGTGCAGAAAGAAGCAAGAGAGGTAGAGAAAGTAGCAAGAGAGGTGCAGAAAGAGGAAGAAATATGCAGAAAGAGGCAAGAGTGTTGCAGAATGAGGCAAGAAAAGTGGAGAAAGATAGAAGAGACATACATAAAGAGACAAGAGAGATGCAGAAAGAGGAAGAAATATTCAGAAAGAGGAAAGAGAGGTGCAGAAAGAGTTAAGAGAAGTACAGAAAAATGCCAGAGAAGTGGAGAAAGAAGCAAGAGAGGTGCAGACAGAAGCAAGAGAGGTACAGAAAGAGGAAGAAATATGCAGAAAGAGGCAAGAGTGGTACAGAATGAGGCAAGAAAAAAGTAGAAAGAGGAAAGAGAGGTTCAGAAACACGATGAAATGTGCAGAAAGAGAAAAGAGAGGTGAAGAAAGAGGCAAGAGAGGTACAGAAAAAGGCAAGAGAGGTGCAGAAAGAGGCAAGAGAAGTGCAGAAAGAAACAAAAGAGATGCAGAAAGAAGCAAGAGAGGTATAGAATGTAGCAAGAGAAGTAGAGAAAGAGGCAAGAGAAGTGCAGAAAGAGGAAGAAAGGGGCAGAAAGAAGCAACAGAGGTTCAGAAATAGGCACGAAAAGTGCAGAAAGAGGCAAGAGAGGTACATAAAGAGGCAGGGGAGGTACAGATAGAGGCAAGTAGGGTGCAGAAAAAGGCAACAGAAGTGCATAAAGAGGCAAGAGAAGTGCAGAAAGAGGAAGAAATGTGGAGAAAGAAACAAGAGGGGTGCAGAAAGAGTAAAGAGAAGTGCAGAAAAAGGCAGTAGAAGCAAGATAAGTACAGAAAAAAGTCAGAGAGGTACAGAAAGAGGCAAAAAGGGAGTAGAAAGAAGCAAGAGAGGTGCAGAAAGAGACAACAGCATAGCAGAAAGAGAACAAAAGGTGCAGAAAGAGGCAAGAGAGGTACATAAAAAGGCAAGAGAAGTGCAGAAAGAGGAATAAATGTGCAGAAGAGGCAAGAGAAGTATAGAAAGAAGCAAGATCGGTGTAGAAAGGGAAAGAAATATGCAGAAAGAGGAAAGAGAGGTGCAGAAAGAGTAGAGGGAATTAGAGAAAATGACAAGAGAAGTGCGGAAAGATGCAGACAGAAGCATGAGAGGTAGTGAAAGAAGCAAGAGGGATATAGAAAGAAGCAAGAGAGGTACAGAAAAAAGCAATAGAGGTGCAGAAAGAAGAAAGTGAAGTGTAGAATGAAGCAAGAGACGTACAGAAAGAAGTAAGGGAGGTACAGAAAGAAACAAAGAGGTACAGATTGATGCTAGAGAAGTATAGAAAGAGGCGAGAGAAGTGCAGTAATATGCAGAAAAAAGGAAGATAGGTGCAGAAAGAAGAAAGAGGGGTGCACAGAGGCAATAGAAGTGCAGAAAGAGGCAAGAGAAATGCAGAAATAAGCAAGAGAGTTGCTGAAAGATGAAGAAATGTGTAGAAAGAAGCAAGAGAGGTGTAGAAAGAAGCAACAGAAGTACTGAAAGTTGCAAAAGAGGAGCAGAAAAATGAAACAGAAATGCAGAAAGAGGATGAAAGGTGCAAAAAGAAGCAACAGAGGTGCCGAAAGAGGCAAGACAAGTGAAGAAAGAGGCAAGAGAAGTTCGAGAAGAGGCAAGAAAGGTGCAGAAAGAGGAAGAAAGATACAGAAAGAGGAAGAACGGTACAAAAAGAAACACAAGAGGTGCAGAAAGAGGAAAGAGAAGTGCAGAAAGACTCACGAGAGGTGCAGAAAGAAGCAAGAAAGGTACAGAAAGAGGCAAGGGAGGTGCAGAAAGATATAAGAAAAAGGCAGAAAGAGGCAAGAGAAGTGCAGAAAGAACCAAGAGAGGTGCTGAAAGGCGCTAGAGAGGTGCAGAAAGAAGCAAGAGAGGTGCAGAAAGAGGAGTAAAGTACAGAGAGAGGCAAGAGAAATGCAGAAAGAGGAAGAAAGGTACAAAAAGAAGGCAGAAAAGTGATGAAAGAGGCAGTAGAGGTACTTAAAGAAGCAAGAGAGGTACAGAAAAAGCAAGAATGGTGCAGAAAGAGGAAGAAATATGCAGAAAGGTGCAAGATAGGTGCAGAAAGAGGCAATAGAAGTACATAAAGAGGCATCAGAAGTGCAGAAAGAGGCAAGAGAATTGCAGAAAGGAAGGGGTGGGAGCACACCGCTTACCTCCCAGCACAGTTCGCCCCTTAGCATTATGGTAAATGCAATTTGTAGTGATATCCAGAAACACGTGTCTACAGATTTACAGCACTAACCTGCACCAACTTTGGTGGAATACGCCAGTGAAATTTGAAGTAACCATGTACCATGAACTGCATTGACCAGAATGCTAAGGGGCAAACTGTCCTGGGAGGTGAAGCTGTGTGCTCCCACCCGTTCCTGTTTGAAAAGGCTCCCTTGAGCCATTGAGCTGACGAGCTTGTGGAGATGCACCTGTGCACCTGTGAAAGGTACTGAGACCTGAAAAGATTGTGGCAGCCTGCTCAGCAACCCCAAATTAAATTTGTTTTTATCTATACTGATGACGGATGATATCCAGAAACACGTGTCTACAGATTTACAGCACTAACCTGCACCAACTTTGGTGGAATTGAAGGATGTGGCAGAATACTACAGCCACGCGGGTTATTACCACCTACTTTGCCTTCCCAAATGAAGAGTCGGTTAGACAGTGGAGAAGATACAACAAACGTTTATTAGCATAAATCTCTATAGAGGAGCACCATCAGAACCTCACCCAAGGGAGAGCATCGAGAGGACTGAGGACCAAACACTCGCTAATACATGATAAACCTCTCGGGGGACTTTGGCCACGCCCACAGTGGAAAACTACCAGCCGGAGCCAGACTCGATCACAGGAGGTACAGAGAGATGAGTCTGCACCTGCCAGTGGGTCGTGTTATCAGCAGCCCAAGGCCGCTTAGGCGAATCCCAGCATCTTACCAACGTGGGAGCATCATGAAGTGTCTCCATCAGAACGTAAAAACAATCTCACCCTTATTAGCGAGTGCAGCTGTAACCTTGGACATATAGACAGAGAATATAACAAAATGCAATGTTCTGCTGAAGGAAGCGATTTCATGTCTAGGCCTAACATGAACAGAAATACAAACAGGCAATGATTACAAAATCCAAGATGGAGGTACCTTAGCCAAGCGGGCCTTTATACTGCAGGCATAAATTAGTAGGCCGCAAACACGAAAGTCTGTGCACACTAGTTAGTCACTCTATGCTAACTTATGCGAATATAACTAACATGACTAGGGGAAAGGAATTTCAAAACCATCAGACCCTCCTTTTAGCATAGGAGGCTAACTAGTGCGAAGCCTTTATTGGCCATCCGGCAGGGTCTGTATCGTCTAACAAAAAATAGGCATCATCATAAATGAGTTATCAGGGAAAGCAAAACAAAGGGATCCAAACATCAAAACAACATGTTCAGCATTCAAATATACCTTCGTCTATAAACATAAGTGACTGTATTTCTTGCAGCATCATAGGGGAACATTTAGTATCAGTCTTAGGCAACGGAACAGTAGGGGTGAGTTTACTTATGCAATATGTACAGCACACCGGAAAGCAATGGATGCAAAGGCAACAGGAGAAGATAACACCTGCAATACCTATCAGAACTACGAGAATCTTCCAACCCCATGATGCCCATAGGCTCCAAAGCCATCCTGTCAAAGACCAGGAACCATTATCCTCATGTAATTCAGACGCAATTCTATGTAACTTCTGTATTGCTAAATTAACAGTCGGAGCAGAGTCAGGAATATATACACAACAACTGCTCCCGATGACGCGGCATGCTCCACCCCTATCGGCCAAGAGAACGTCCAAAACCATATGGTTCTGAAGCGAAACAAGTCTTGCAGCTTGGAGCCCAACTGTAATATTCGTTAATATCTCTGCAGTGGTGTTGATGACACCCTCTACTACTCTAGCAAGGCGACATATATTACGACTATTGAATATGGGACCCCAGAATGGTACAATACCCTTCATGATATCTGTGAATTGCTGCAGAGAAGTGTCTGTTTGATCTATGTCACCAGCATTTATCACCCTTTTAACCCGGTGTGCAAAAAGGTCCCTACGATGCAACTTATAATCTCTATGATATGTGGGCGGAGCAATATAAACAGGAGGCAGGAGGAAAGAAAGATAGCATTGACCGGGCTACCCCCTGGAGAGCCACGTATAAACGTGCTCCCCACAGATAAAGTACACGTTCGGAGGTGTCAGTAGTGTTGGGCTACAAGTTGTATTTAGTTGATAAGTATAATTACAATGACTCCATCCTGCAGAAACATTCCCTGACCCTTGGACACAGAAGCTCGCTGGTGAACTAATTACAGGAACAGGCATAGCCTTATCTTCAGTGATATTGCGTTCTTGAAAACAATTAAAATATTCAGTGACATTAAATCCTTGGAAATCCAGTACTTCATCTTGTAACCAAGTAACATTTTCATGGACTGTGAATACATTCATACATGCATCAGGGTGTAGGGTACCCTCCTTTCCATCTGGGCCTGGCGTATATTCCTGATGTACCACTATATACTCCAGAACTGCTTCATAATCAGCTTGCATCATCTTCATTGTGTCTGCATAATAATGCATATAGACCATAGAGAGTAATTGGAACCAGGCCTCACAACTACCTAAATATGACAGAGGCATTGAGATCAGTAAATCATTTCTGTGCATGACCGAAGGAAGTAGACCACACACCCAACATTCCGCAACATTGGCAATGCTGTGGACTTGATGAAGCATCTGAATGAATGCATTCTGACTGTATGTTTGTCTGTGTCGTTCCTTATGTGGGGCCAAAGTAAGAAATGCATGTTCCATTGGGGCTGGAGTAGTACCTATCAGGGAATGCACAGGATGCTGTACCTCTAGAAAAAGCAATATTCATAACGCAAATAACAGAAAAAGCAATATTATCAACACAAATACTACTTTAGTCTTGAAGGACCAGGTGAACCAAACGGGACCTTGGGAATTAGAGCGAGGAGCCGCAAAGGGCTGCTCCTCCTCAGGAGTAGGACGACCAAAAGGGTACATTGCTAAAAAGTACTTAAAGAATTGGAGCCGCTGTACAACCAGCCAGAGGGGAGTCTCCTCCCTGTGTCCATCTGAGCCTCACAGGCAGGCTCCTATCGTTCATCAAATGTTCACTGTTCCCGCGGTGGAGCTGCACAGCTTGCAACTCAGGAAAAGAAAACAATTGTGGCCCAGGCTGAGGAAAAAGTCTTTCTTTCAGTATAGGGCAACCATCCTCCGGGACAAATACCCTCAACGATCCTGTCCAGTGTCTCAGGCAGTGCACCAGTATTCTTCACTCTAATCTAACAAGCGCCAGGGACACAGCACTTGTTCCCTGAACTCAAGTCCTTCCCTAACTCCTGTATTACCCTGCTGGCGCACTGTGCTTTTGTCTGGGCCGCAGATTGTACCTATCACGCCCGGACACCTCCTGATCAACAAGCAGAGGTGCAGGCTCACTTTCAGTTGGGGATCAGGACTCAGGGGCTCAATGTACAGAACCCGGTGTATCCGAAGCAACCCTTGTTTCAGAGGGGGTCACCTCTAACACAGCCTCTTCACCTTCTTTGTTGATCTGCACCCCTCTCAACAGGGTATCAGAAAAAGGAACAAAGTGAGGAATCTGCTCTCCCTCTTGGTCCACGATCCCGCCCTTTACCCACGAATCGTATGGCAGTGGCAGGGGCACGTGCTTCACATGGCTGGCATGCACCCAGTTCCTCCGACCTTCAACCTTTACTGCTGTTCTTGTCGCTAGTAGTACCTGGACTGGCTCACGCCACCTCGGCTCTAGGCTGGACTTGCGCTGGAAGTTGCGGATGACTATAAAATCTCCAGGTTGGATCTGATGTCTGGGCCCCTCTGGCAGTGGCTGTAAGGCAGCAGATATCTGTTGATGAACAGAACAAAGATCTTTAGACAAGGCATACAAATAATCGATCAAAAGAGGATACTCTATTTCATAAAACTTCTTTGGCCTCGGGACGCCCCATACGTTAGCAGGACAGCCAAAAATCACCTCATAGGGTGATAAACCAGTCCTCGAGTGTGCTGTCACCCTCGTAGACAACAGTGCCAAAGGAAAAGAATCGGGCCACTTTAGTCCTGTGCTTTCATGTAGCTTTGCTATTTTTAGCTTAAGAGTACCGTTATATTTTTCTACTAGACCTGCAGATTGGGGGTGATTGGCAGCATGAGATTTCTGTGTCTTCTGCAAGCCTTTGCATACATATTCCATTATTCTAGCATTAAAATGACTTCCGTTGTCAGTCCAGATCACTCGGGGCAAACCGTAGTGGGGAAAATACTCCTTTAAAAGTACTTTTGCTGTCGCTATGGCTATATTTTCTTTTGTCGGGTAAGCCTCCACCCACCTACTAAATGCACAAACCACCACTAGGACATACTTCAAATTATTGAACGTTCCATTTCAATGTAATCCATTTGAATCACCTCAAAATGGAACGAAGGTGGGGCAAAATTACCAGCCGGGACAGGGGTACCCTTTCTAGGATTATGTCTCAGACAAATCATGCAGTGTTTCACCAGATGTGTTGCAACCTTAGAAATATTTTCATTCTGCCATACCGGATCTAACAATTTGCAGATGCCCTTCGCGCTTATGTGTGCCGGTCCATGTGCCATGGTAACTACAGGAAGAATGTACGCACTAGGCAGTAACCACCTGCGTTTGTCAGATAAGTCAGTCCAACAAGCATTTTCATCAATGCGTCCTGTCTTTTTCTTCCATGTTATCAGTTCGTCTGCAGTCGCTTCACTCTGTATGTCCCTCACACTTTCCACTGTATCCTCGAACATCCCGTTGTCTGCCACCCATCTAGCTGGCCCTGCCACAAACATTTTATTCATTTTCGATCTTGCTGTTTCTTTGGCTGTCTGGTCCGCAAACGCATTCCCTCTGCCTACATCGTCCACCACAGCTTTGTGTGCACTACATTTAATAATAGCCAATTTCTCAGGTAGTGTCAGTGCCGATAACAGTCTAAGTATCAATGGACCATGCTGTATCTTCTGTCCATGCGATGTGAGAAACCCTCTCTCTGTCCACAGGCGCCCAAAATTGTGCGCCACGCCGAAGGCGTACTGACTATCAGTGTAAGTTTTAACAGTCATTCCCTCACTCAACTCACAAGCCCGTAGAAGAGCGACCAACTCCGCTGTCTGAGCTGATTGATAGGGGACCCGGGAAGTCTCAACTACTGTGTGTAGTGTGGTGATCGCATATGCTGCAGTGGTGGTGCCATCCGGTAATTTAAAGCACAAGCCATCAACATATAGTTCCCCTTGGGGTTCAGATAAGGGAACATCAGTCAGGTCTACCTGTCCTTTCGTTTCCTCCTCAATTCGAAACAAGCAATCATGGACATCATTGTCCTTTTCTCCCAAAGGGAGGGGTAGTAATGTGGCTGGATTCAGAGTAGCATACCATTTTATAGTGACATGAGGAGCAAATAGTGTCAATTCATATCCAGTAAGACGTGCACTGGTGAGGTGCTTTGTCTTTGTCTTATTCAATAATGTATCCACAGTGTGTGGTACCATCACTGTGAGGTCAGTAGCAAGAATGAGCCCTGCTGATTGCCTAATAGACACTGCAACAGCCGCTGCGGCTCTCAGACAGCTCAGGATGGCTCTGGTGACGTTATCAAGAATGGCAGAAAAGTAAGCGCAGGGTCTCTGCTTACCTCCGAACCCCTGTGTTAACACTGAGAGCACGCAACCTTCCGCCTCATGTACGTAAAGCACAAAAGGCTTTTGGTAATCAGGAGTGCCAAGCACAGGTGCAGAGCAAAGTGCAGTCTTCAACTGGTCAAAAGCTTCTTGGCATGCAGGTGTCCAAGGCAAAGGTTCATGCACATCTTTAGTGGTAAGGGAAAGAAGGGGTTTCGTTAGTAAGGAGAAGTTAGGAATCCACTGACGACAATAGGAATTTATACCCAAAAACGCGCGTACCTCGCGTTGGGTCTTAGGAACAGACATATTAGTAATTGCAGCTATACGTTCAGGTGTTAGTCTGTAACCCTCCTTCGACAGGAGGTGACCTACATAGGTGACCTCCTGTCGACAGTACTGAAATTTAGAAAGAGACACCTTGTGCCCACTTTGTGCCAAATACATCAATAATTTAACTGTGGCTGCCTTACAACCTTCTTCTGTATCAGAAGCAACCAACAGATCATCCACACATTGCAATAAAACGTTACCAGAAGGGAGTTCCAAGGAATCCAATTGTGCCTTTAAGGGCTGACTATAAATACTGGGGCTTTCAGTATACCCTTGTGGAGCACAACAGAATCTAAAACTGCGGCCAGATAATGAGAATCCGAAAAGATGATGGCTATCTGTGTGAATTGGTACACTAAAGAAGGCGTTCTTTAAATCTATAACAGAGAAGAACTTTGCAGTCGGTGGGACCATAGTCAGTATAGTGGTGATGTCATATACCACAGGATACTGAGGAATCACTATTTTATTAACCTCTTGCAGGTCTATTACAAAATGGTACACGTCTGGTATGACGTCAGAAGAGTCAGCAGGGGCCTTTTTAAGAATAGGAAGAATAGGGCTATTGCACACATTCGATACTGTCTCCTCCACGACCCCTGACTGTATTAAATCTTGAATAATCTGCAATAAGAACTGTTCTCCTGCCTGTGAAATTTTATATTGGGGAATTCGAGGTAACCTGGCATCAGGCTTCACCTTGATAGAGACAGGTGGAATCTTCAGTAACCCCACAAATGTGTCACCCGTGGCCCACAACTCGCATGGCACCTCATTGAACTCAGGGGGAAGAGGATAGTCTTTCACGAAGCATTGTCTGGCAAGGGCAACTTGAGGACCTACAGTAAGGTAAACACCGTCCAGAGAACAATGTATAGTCGCATGCAACCTTTTCAACAAATCCAGTCCCAGCAGATTTTCCCCACAGTGTGATGTCAACAAGACCGGTGAATCAACTGTATATGGACCAAGCATCAGAGAAAGAGGTTTAGAGATGGGGCTAACAACCAGTACACCTGAAAAACCCACCAAAATGTTGTTATGGCCGGACAGAGCTGCCCCTGGGACCAGAGAATGGGAAACAGAGCTATTCATAGCACCTGTATCAACTAAAAATTTCTCAGTGGAACCTTGCAGATCTGCAGTAACATAGGTCCACGCTGATCTACAGGTACCAGAACTGGTCCCTTGCTCTGTCCCTGGCTATCCTAGCCATGTGAAAATCCAGTCACGTCATCCATGTTATAGTCATCATGATAGTTCTGGAATCCCCCTGTACCATCAAAATAATTCCTGCTCT
>CAWUFW010023650.1:0-72070 GCA_963921515.1 Calotriton arnoldi | reverse complement strand
CACTGTTTCTTCAAACGAGTCTTCACGACTCCTAAGGTGTCTCGTAGGGATGCCCGGCTTTAAGCCCTCTCGCGAGGGTACTGTGCTGCTGATGTGTTGATCACGGACCCGCATCTACGGGTGTCTCTTCTGTCTCGGCCGGGACACGACACAGAGTCGTGCTGACTGCCGGAAACTGCCGAGGCTTTGCGGGCGGTCTCAGTTGCTCGAGGTCCGGCAGTCGGCTCCGCGCACTGCCTCAAGCCCCGGTCAGGAGAGGTCGAGGGGGTCGGTCGGCGGAGTCCCCACTGTTCGTCCCGGATTCAAGTCTTCGCTCTTCATTAAGTGTGAGCACAAGAAGTCCTAGCGGCGTCATCGCTCACAAGACTTCGCCTCGCCGATCTCGCGACTCAGCTGAGGCCCCAGTCGGCACCGTCCCGCGGCCCCGGACATGCCTGTAGAGCCGCCCGAATTACCCGTTCTTTCCGAGAGTCGGGCGACTCAGGCACTGAATACAGGTCACCAGCCGGCCCATGGCCACGCCTCTTCGAACCCTCGAGTCCTCCGGTGCACCTTCGGGCCCCGGGAGGCCTGATGGGGGTTGCGAGCGCCGCCGCGCGACTCCGGTCCCCGAGCGCCGCCTGTCCACCAGCCTTCATCCACGGCCTGAAAGCTCCGGCCCCGGCCTCGATCCCAGCTCGGTGGTGCCGCAACCCACGCTATCGGCGCCGGTTGACCTGGCTCACGCCTCCGCCCGGCGCCGATGTCCCGGTGCCGTTCTAGCGCCCGTCCGGGGCTCGGTGCGGCAATCGTTCCCGATTCTCTCCGGCTCCGGACATGAGCCGGACATCGCCCGAGCGCCGGTTCCGGCGCTGTGAGACAGCCTTGGGTCCCCAAATGTCCCTCCTCCTCCATATTTTGAACAAGGAGGACCAGGAGGCCTGGGAGGGTCTGAGGACCTCTCACCTGACAGTGTGAGTTTGACCCGGACTGGAGTTGGCTTGGGGATGCCGGTGGTGCAGACACCTCCTGACACTGGCATGCTGTCTCCTCCCGTGGCTACGGAGGAGGGGGCTAATTTTTACAACGCGATTGTAGCGTGGAGCTGCTACAGACCCATCTCCAGTTGCCTACTGTGGCGATCAGGACTAACCTCTGGCAAGTGCTTCAACCGGTGACTTCCTCTTCGAGGAGACTGTGCTGCCGTTCCAGCTGATGCACTCACTGACGTTCTTTTGGGTACCTGGTCAAAACCCACAGGAGCTCCTGTGGATAGGAGACGTGGCCCGGCATGCATGTCCCTGCTCCGGCGTCCCCACCTGTTTTCTCTCCCAACATCCCACCTGAGAGCTTGGTTGTCCAAGCCTCTGCCTCCCAAACACGCCTTCCTACCGCCCCCTCCGGATAGGGAATCCAACGCCCTCGGACCAATTTGGGAAGAGGCTTTTCTTCCTCAGATGCTGGCTTGCAGATCCGTCAGCACCGCTTGCCTTTTGTGGACGATATACCCACTCCCTGTGGAGTTCGGTGGCGGCTGTTTGCCGGTGTTCTGAGGAGGTCCAGACACTGGCTTACCCGCGCCATTGCGGGGAAGAGGCGAGATCGCGGCTAAATACACCATCCGTTGTGCCATGATATCGCCCGACTCGCTGGGCAGCGGAATCGCTTGCCTACAGCACGAGTGGCGCTCACGCCATGCCACGCCCGGCTGAGGACAACTGGTTTCTCGGGTGAGTGTCGCAGTGCACTCATGGACATGCCCTTTGATGATCGGTCTTTTTGGTTCAAGGCGAGACCATGCGCTGGGCGGTTTAGGGACTCACGGGCTGCTGACAGTCCTGGGCCTTTCTGTGCTCACGCCTCGCTCAGCTCCTGCTTCACCACGCCCCTCGTGCCAGCCACCGAGGGCGCCCAATCAGTCAGCCCAGCCACCGGCCCCGCACAGCAGCGCGTCTACGCGTGGCCGAGGGCGTGGATGCCGCCCGTGGCGGTTCGGGCACTCAGCGTGCGGGTCGAGCCACCACCTCCAGCCCGTCCCGCGACCTCAAGCCCTCCTAGTCCACTCCTTTCTCGGTGCTACGGCCCACGCCAGTAGGGGGCAGGGTCCGCCATCACCTTCACCACTGGCGTCCCACCATCCTGCGGACAGGTGGGTCTTGGACATTGTCCGAAAGGGCTACTCCCTCCGCCTCGAGACCACCCCCAGCCATGCCACCTCAATTCCACCGCATGTCAGGGGATCACTTGGTACTTCTACAGAAGGAAGTCACGGCCCTCTTGGCCAAGAGGGCCATCGAGCATGTTCCGACCCCAGAAGTAGGTCGTGGTTGCTGCTCCACTACTTTCTGGTGCCCAAAAAGGACAAGAGAGGACATGCGTCCTATCTATCGGACCTCCGGGCGTCAATCGCTTCCTCCGGAAGGGAGAAGTTCAGATGCTCACCCTAGCTCAGGTCTTGACTGCCCTCGACCCTGGAGACTGGTTGGTAGCGTTGGACTTGCAGGACGCATATTTCCACCATCCCCGTCCTGCCCGGCCCACCGGCGTTACCTCGGTTCACGGTAGGCCCCGAGGACATTTTCAGTTCACTGTGCTCCCCTTTGAGCCTTGCAAGTGCCCCTCGGGTGTTCACGACAGTGATGGCGGGTGGTCGCAGCTCATCTGCGCCGGGCAGGGGTTTCAGTCTTCCCCTACCTCGACGACTGGCTGCTGAAGGCGGGGCTCGTCCCAGGCAGTGCGTCTCCCACCTCCAGACTACGGCCGAACTCCTGCACTCGCTGGGGTTCTCCATCAATGTGCCGAAGTCGCATCCTGAGTTCCTTCTCCACAGCTCCTTTTCATCGGAGCAGTTCTGGACTACGACAGCAGTTTCGGACCTATCCTCCCGACAGTGAGTCCGGGATATTCAGGCTATGATTCCGATCTTTCGCTTTATCCTGGGTTTCGGTACGGATGACCCTGAGGCTGCTGAGCCTCATGGCCTCCTGCATCCTGCTGGTCAATCATGCCAGATGGCATATCGCGGGCTCTGCAGTGGGACCTGAAGTTCCAGTGGGCGCAGCACCAGGGCAACCTGTCCGATCACGTCCAGATCTCGGAGGGACTGCAAAACAGTTGCAGTGGTGGCTCTCGAACCGGCAATGGGTCATGGGCAGATCCCTCTCCCTTCCCCAGCCAGAGCACACAGTTGTGACGGACGCGTCCCTTCTGGGATGGGGCGGTCACATGGGAGAGGCGGAGATCAGAGGCCTCTGGTCTCCGGCGGAGTCCCGGCTCCATATCAGCCTTCTGGAGCTCCGGGCGATCCGACTTGCACTCAAGGCATTCCTTCCCTCTGTCAAGGGAAGGTAGTGCAGGTGTTCTGAACAACACCACCGCCATGTGGTACTGCAACAAACAGGGCGGGGTGGGGTCTTGGACCCTTTGTCAGGAGGCTCTGCGCCTCTGGACATGGCTGGAACATCAGGGCATGTTCCTGATGGTTCAACACCTGGCAGGTTCCCTGAGCGCCAGGGCGGGCGAACTCAGCCGCAGGTGCATGATGGATCACGAATGGCGTCTTCACTCGGAAGTGGCGCAAGGACTCTTTCTACAGTGGGGAGAGCCTTGGTTAGATCTATTCGCCACCGAAGAAGCACGCGCAATGTCATCAGTTCTGCGCGTTGGAATTTCCAAGGCGGCACTCGCTCGGCGACGCTTTTAGTCGCGAGTGGAGTTGCGGTCTGTTGTACGCCTTTCCGCCTATACCACTTCTACCCAGAGTGTTGAAGAAGATTCGGCACGACCGGGCCCAAGTCATTCTTGTGGCTCCGGACTGGGCTCGAAGAGTTTGGTATCCCGAGCTACTCAATATGAGCGTAGATCCCCGATCCGTCTGCCTCTTCGGGAGGATCTTCTGTCGCAGCAGCAGGGACGGTCCTCCACCCGAACCTGTCCAGTCTACACCTGCTTGCGTGGAGATTGAGCGGCGGCAGTTGATTCCTTTCGACTTGCCTCCCGAAGTTTGTGATGTGATTCTGGCAGCCAGGCGTCCCTCCACTAAGGTGGTATACGCCTGCAGGTGGAACAAATTTGTGGCATGGTGCACAGCAAAGGCTGTGAATCCCCTTTCTGCCCCTCTTTCTGAGGTCCTTCTGTTCCTTCTCTCTCTGGCCCAACAGGGTTCTGCCCTGGGTACCATCAAGGGTTATCTTTGTGCTATCTCGGCCTTCCTCAGGCTCCCTGATCAGCCCTCCCTTTTCAAGTCCCCTGTTGTTAACAGGTTCTTAAAGGCATTACTCACCTCTTCCCTCCTGTTCCGTTTGTAATGCCTCAGTGGGACTTGAACTTGGTTCTTACCTTTTAATGTGCGCTCCCTTTGAGCCTCTGCATAACTGTCCTCTTCGTCTTCTGACTCTGAAGACAGCCTTTCTGGTGGCCATCACCTCCGCTCGGCGGGTGAGTGAGCTCAGGCTCTATCTTGCAAACCTCCCTTTCTGTCTGTTCATCCAGACAAGGTTGTTCTTCGGACGCGTCCGTCCTTCTTGCCAAAGGTGGTTACTGCTTTCCACATTGGGCAGACCATCACTTTGCCCACCTTCTTTCCGCCTCCGCATCCTTCCAGAGAGGAAGAGAGGCTCCACCGTCTGGACCCAAAACGTGCGCTCTCCTTCTATATTGACCGCACAAAACACTTCCGGGTGGATGACCAGCTCTTTGTTGGCTACGTGGGCGCCAAAGAGGTCGGGCGGTGCACAAGAGGACCATCTCCCGCTGGGTTACCTTGTGCATCAAGACCTGCTATTCTTTGGCTAAGAAGGAGCCTCCTGTTGGGCTGCGTGCCCATTCCACCAGGGCAGCGGCTGCTACCACGGCCTTGGGCCGCGGTGTTCCGCTGCCGGTTATCTGTCAGGCAGCTACGTGGGCCTCGCTGCACCACGTTTACAAAGCATTACTGCCTTGACAGTCAGGTCCGGAGGGGCGGCTTCTTTGGCCGTTCTGTCCTCAGGACTTCCTTGTCTGATCTTTGTTCGCAGACCCACCACCGGGGTTGGTATTGCTGGGGTATCTATTCTAAGGTAAGGAATCTGTCACTAACGTGTCTCTTTCAGATGCACAAGTTACTAACTTGTGTAACGATATATCTGTAAGAGACAGTAGTTAGTGACAGATTCACTACCGCCCACCCATCCTCCCGTTCTGCGAACTGATTTCTAGGGTTAAGGACATCCCTTTCAGGGCCCTAGTATTTTTCAGACACCTATGTCAGCTTCTTGCATGGCTCTGCGTTCCTGGCGCGGAAAGTCGTGTACAGAACTGACGTCCAGCGCGCAGAGGCGGCGTCCTAAGTACTGCCCGCGGCGTCATCCCGACGATCACGGCGCCCGGCCGACGGACGGCGGGCCGCACGACGCCGCCTACCCGGCAGCGCAAAGAGGTACTGCTAGCCTGGCAATGCAGTTCCCTCTCACCACAGTCTTGAAAGCTTCCCACAAAGTGGCCGCTGAGTCCACCGAGCCTGTATTTAAAGTAAAGTAGTCTACTATGTCCCTTCTGATTTCCTCCTTAAATGCCTCGTCCAATAGTGCGTCCTGTGGTAGCCGCCATGTGTATACCCGCTGGGTGGAGTTGGGTAAGTCCAACCGCAGAAGGCAAGGCGCGTGATCAGACAAAGACCTGGAGTAGTGCAGTGCCTCCCTCGCCCATGTGACCACATCTCTGGATACTATCCAATAGTCAAGCCGGGACCACGCCTTATGATATTCTGTAATACATGTGCCCTCCTTAACCCCTGGGTGAAGGTGCCTCCAGATGTCCACCAAATCTCCGTCTGCTAATATAGACTTCAGTGTCCCACTAGCCAATGGGTGCAATGTCCTAGAGGTCCCTTTCCTGTCCAGCTCATCATCCAGGACAGCGTTAAAATCCCCTCCCCAAATAATTGTATCGCAATTTGTGGCTTTTACCCTAGCCCACACATTTTGGAAAAATTCAGGGGAATCCGAATTTGGGCCATATATGGCGACAAATACTACCTCGTTTCCACTGAGATACCCCTGTATTATGGCATATCGACCTTCAGGATCCAAGTGCATCGAGCCCTCTTTCCAGTCCAGCCCCCTTCTTATCAGAACCGCCACCCCCCTTGCATAATTGGAGTAGACGGACGAATATGTCGACCCCCACCTTCCATGTTTCAGTCTAGGGGATGAGTGAGTACTGAGATGCGTCTCCTGCAGCATGCAGACATCAATGTGATGCCTAGTGAGATAGGAGTGAATTAACCTAGCTTTTCTGCCGTCATTTATCCCTCGGATGTTCCAAGTAAGAAAATTTAGAGCAGTCATAGGGAACACATACCTCTACAGTGTAGCGAGGTAGGTGGAGTGAAGCACAGGAACACATATAATTGTACAAAATGAGTCATGTATGATGAAAGGCATAGGTCTAGCGAACAATAAAACAGTCCCCCCCCCCTCCACCCACCACCCACTCCAACCCCCCAATTAGGTTGTAGAGAACCCATCCCGAATAATAAAACATTTCCAATAACTTGTGGGAGCTCTCCCATGGGGGCGCAGTAGTACCGGCACACTCCCCTGATTTCTCAGGGTGGCCAGGAACAAATATGATCGGTGAGTCTCATCTGAAGTCTCGCAGCCTCTCTAGAGCACGCAGCTGGGGAACATATCCCCGACCGGCATTGTCCACATATTAACAATTTGAGATTATTGCCAGCTAACGGAGGCCGTCCAGGTTTCCCTGGCTCTTCCCAATCCATAAGGGTTACCCTCTCAACACCAAATCCTCGTACATTTATACCAATGCCGCAAATAACCACATTCACCCCACTTCCGCACAGATATCGCATTATCAAACCATAGTCTCGGAGTGCAGTAGATCTGGTATCAGGAGTGCCCCTGGACCGGGATGTGTTCAGTCCATATCACTTAGTCCCGTACGTTCCGTGGTTGCCTCTACGGGGTGTTGTCGCGCCGCCTTCCCGCCAACATGCTTGGCGAACTTCAGCGCCGACTTTGCATCTATGAAAAAGTGGTTAGTCCCGTCGTAGCTGACCTTTAGCTTCGCTGGATATAGGAGTGCATACGGGATTTGACCTTGAAGGAGCATCCGTTTGGCCTGGAGAAACTCCCGCCGTGCAGCCTGCATCGCAGGGGTGAAGTCAGGGTAGAAGGAGATGGTGTTACCCCCATAAACGACGGTCCCCTTGCCACGGACCAACCGCAGGGCTGCGTCACGATCTTGGTAGTTCAGGATTTTTGCCAATATCGGTCTGGGAGTGGCACCCACCGGTGGCTTGGGGCCCAACGCACGATGCGCCCTCTCTACTGCAAATACCGTAGGAAGATGAGGATCAAACAGTTCATGGAGAATATCCGCCACGTATGTTTCCATCTTTGCAATGGCTGTCGTCTCCGGTACCCCCGTGATTCGGAGATTATTTCGGCGGGACCGGGCCTCCAAATCCTCGTTCTTTGCTCTGATGACCCCAAGCACCTTGTCCATTTGGAGGAGTTGTTCCTTTGTTTCCACTTGAAAATCATGAAAGTCCGAGGCCCGGTTCTCCAGCACGTCTAGTCTGGTTTCATGTGTCCCCACCTGCGTCTTCACCGTGTCCAGCTGGGAGGTCATTGTGTCCAGCTTGGTGTCAATATTCCGGAGGCTAGATCTCATCTCTAACATGAGAGTGCGCAAGTCTTCTCCCTGGTCCTCCGGCTGTTGTTCCAATTGTCGCTCCGCGCCTGCTTCTAAGTCATGGTCCATGTTTCTCGTGTTCCGCCTTTGGTCGAAGGATATTTTCGGCTGTTTGGCATCTTGCTTGCCCATGTTTAAGCTGGATGTAGAGATAGCGCCCAAGACACCCGCCGGTCTGTTGTGGAGTGACCTGTATCTGCCTATGTTTTGTCACCTCCCGGTGTTCTGCCTGGCGATTGGGGTAGTATCCTGTGCATCCGCAGCACTAATTATATGGACAGTAGGGCCTCCAGTGACTATAGCAGTGAGTCCACCCCCTTCAGTGTGGCTTCCTTGCACGGGGCGCACCAGAGGCAGCGCCTCCTTATTCCGCAAGTAGGATCCGCCGAGAGCCCTCTATAATCGTGCAGCACTCCCTTTACGGAAATTAGGCAGGCAGGGACGCAGGCATCGACTCGCAGCCAGTTATCCGCGGCTCCGGGCTTCCCCCGCACTCTGCACCCTGTGCCAGGCCTCAGCGTCACCTTCCCTTTCGTGAAATAGAGTGGAGACTACAGGCCTCCACCCGGAGCCTCGCAGCTGCTGGACCAGCCGTCTTCAGGCTGTCCGCTCGGTATGTCGGCCTCCCCCTACAGCTACGAGACCTCCGCAATAATTAATTTTCCGGCTGCGTGTTGCACCCACCCGGGGCGCCGCCGTAGACGCTCCTCCAACCGCACCGGGCCGGCACTTACTTGGGTAGGTTTGCTGTGCTGTGCAGGCTATTCAATGCGAGCGTATCCGCATATTGACGTCGCGGGCGTCTGGCAGCCTGTGCCTTCCGAATTCCCTTGCCGGGGCTGCGTACGTTACACCGGCGCCTCTGCAGACTCAGTGCGGCCTTCTTCGGCCTCTGCGCTCGAGTGCTTTCGCCGTCCACCTTACACGCTCGCCGCCATCTTGCCTCCCCGGGC
The DNA here is from genome assembly GCA_963921515.1 of Calotriton arnoldi. NCBI lineage: Eukaryota > Metazoa > Chordata > Amphibia > Caudata > Salamandridae > Calotriton > Calotriton arnoldi. The sequence continues at coordinate 63,443 of CAWUFW010023650.1, read as the reverse complement.
CTCGGCGGACCAGAGCTCACCACAACGCCTCTCGGGTGCAGATGCTGCAAGTTTTGAGATCGCTGGAAGCCTCACGTCTTACGCTTCCCAGGTCGCCGTTTTTTTTTTAACTATGATTGCTCACCGGTTGCGCTTATTACTACAGGATAATGATTCCGGCCGGCGGAGCTCGCTTATTCAGCGGCCATTTCGCGGCTCGGCAAGCCACGCCCCCCCTTGTCCATCCACATTTAATGGGGTTGGCTGAGCTGCTGGATGTAGCGTTTCAGTGACTGTGACATTCGTGCCCTTCACTGAGCTATTAGCACCCACGGTGACCTCTCACCCCGGAGAGCGCTCAAAGGACTCACAAAGTTGTTCCAGGCACAATGAATACTGAGGACTTCAGCTCAAATTACTGACATCACTTCTCGTGGGGGTGTCTGGCTCGTTCAGCAGCACGTCTGGGGCGAGAGGCCTTCCAGGCATGGAGCGAGAAGGACTGCTAGACAGCGCAGTGTGTCAATGCACCAGCCGGGGCGATCTCTATGTAACCGGTGGGTCAGAGGTGTACTTCCAAGCGAGGCAGACTCAGACTTTTATCCTTCAAATGTTGATAAACTCAGCTGTATAGAGATAGTTAACGGCTTCAATTTAAGCTCATGTAGACACCTCATATTGTGATGTGTGTAATATAAACGTAGATACAATTAGACAAAACTTCCACATATAATATTGCCTGCATTTTATTATCCGACGAATTAAAAGTAAAGGAAGTACACACACAAAGTAAAGTTCTCCGCGTAAAATCGTATTTTCACTCAGCTGCCCAGGTTTGTGACAGCGCTTCGTATCAGGTCATTTGGTAGCGTGGTTACATTCCGTCGATGCAGAACATTGATCCAGGAATACAGATCATAGTTTCGTGTTCTTACGAGCTTAAGGTGCCCGGTGCATCCATGAAACACTCCCACGGACCAGTTCGGACTCCACCTCCTTGTAAGAGGCTGAACCGAGGGCGCGCGTGCGCCCGTGTGCGCAAATGAATGCTCAGTACTGCTCTTTTACACCGCCTCTGCCCAGAACATCTGAGTTAGATTTAATCTCAACAGTGCACGATGCAGTCATCTGTACCCTGCCAACGTCATGTTGAAAACTCATGACTTTTGTCATGTACAGTACATCAGGGGTGTCCAACCATAGTCCAGGAGGACAGGATTCATGACAAATTTTCAAGATATGTGCATAAAATATATGTACACACTTTTCATCTAGACAGAACACTTTTCCTAGGCACCTGGGGTCTTACTGAAAATTTGGCCGAGTCCTTTCGGACCTGGCTTGAACACACCTGGGTGACACCATTAACGCATGTTTACCACATATGCGAATCACACGTGCTCTGCACATATCATCACTAGCGGAAGTGTGATAGGACTTTCAGCATTAACATAACTTTACGCTCAGAGTTGGGTCACTTGGCGGTAACAGACGTGCAATAATTTTAACGCAGCACTCAGAACATTATAGTCCATATAGTACAAATAGAGTCCACGGCGTGATCCAAAATCTGTTTAATAGTGAAGTTCTCACAAATCCATCCGATAAAAGCAATGTATGAAGACTTGTACATATAAACAAGCATTTGCAATGCAATAGGTCTCGCATTTACGCGAGTTTGAGCTATTGACATTGCAAATAACAATGCCTTTTATTTTTGTTTTTGTTTTTAAAACATAAATTTAATGGCATTGTCATTTACAATGCCAATAGCATAAACTCGCGTAAATGCGAGACCTATTGCATTGCAAATGCTTGTTCTGTCATGTGCTTACATTGCAACAAAGTCTGTATAAAAGGACACTGGTTTGTGAAGCCAGTGTACCTCCTCTTGCAACGCTTGAGAGTGTTGTGTGGACGTGGTCCCACTCATGAGTGATTAATAAACTTGTTATTTTATCTCAAACTCCAGTGCCGATCTCTCTCTTTTTGTTAGTCTTTGGAACCCATGGACGAGAGGGTGACCCTGCACCAGTGTACCCCTAAAAAGGTACATTTCCACAACATTAGGCTAAAGAGTATGACTTTCGACGGAGAATGTGTCAAATTTGTGGTTAGACATGGTGATGCTGAGTGCCTGTTCAATGGTAGTTTATGTATCTTCTCATTCACTATGCATGCACTTTGCCATCAGAAGTACACATGAGGCAGGTAGATAGTGGAGGTTGTAGGAGACATTGTGGTATATGCTAGTGCATTGTGTTGCGTGAATGGTGGTGTTCAATTACATGAACTGTCTGTGCTGCTAGTACATTCAATTGGCAATCAAGCCCTCTGCAACTCTGATTTGTGCCCACTAAGCACTGGTTGTTCTCTTTCACTTTGAAGAAAAGTTGCTTGGGAAGTGGGTGATGTTTCTGTTACCATCCAGACAATTCTTCACAACCAACCTGGATCTGAGTATCATATAGTTGGAGTTCATTCCAGTGTTATACAATTAACTGTACGGGCTAAGTACATAGACATTTAGGAGCAGCAGGATTTCCACATTCAAAGCAGAAATGTCTCCTAGTTTTAGTTGGAACAGGTCTAGGAAAGTGATCACTTTGTTGGAGCGAAATGTAATCATATGATTACATTATGTTTTCCAAGTGTCTGTGATTTCAGCGCCAACACTCATGTCTATGATCACTGTAAGACTCCCAATTCTTTTGCCTTCTCTGTCGGTGAGTGTTTGGCCCACAGGGAGAATCTCAATGTGCATGATGGTATTGTTAGCAAAGAATCAGGTCTAGCATAGCCAACTGTACGTAGTTGATCCACCGGATCGTGTACCACTTCCACTAGGATATGTTTGGGAGCTCACTGGGAGATAATTAAGGTTACTTTAATAGGTATACAGTTGGACATGTCTCCATCTTACAGGATATGAGTCATGACATGGACTTTTTGTACTGTTTGTGTTATTTGGAGAAAGGCGTTCGACCTGGGTAAAGAGGTGAAGCTCAGGAATGGTACTTTTGTTGCTCCGGATGCTGCAGATTTTGGTGTGCCAAGTTTTGGTCCAGGATATACCTGCTGTAAATGAGGTGAGCGAGTGTTGTGTTGGCACAAATGTGCAGGTCTGTGAGTCTGGCCACTGCCACAAATTAATCGTGTGGTTAAAACTGTCTTCAGCGGTGTTTCATAAAGCCCAGAACCAAAAGAGTGATTCAGGCATAGACATAATCAAAGGGGCCCTGAAAGTCCACTCACAACCTTTGAAAATGCATTCCTGTGGCAGTAAGCAAATTACTGTATGTGTCATTACAATGATTCTTATTTTTCTATATGTTTGTAACATTATAATTCCTATCTGTAAAGCACACACATATCACCCCCTTAAGGGTTTCAAGGCGCTGAGGGCCATTGGGGAGATTAAGTGACTAATTGCCCAGAGTCACATGATGCTGAGCTGAGCTGCCACGTGCTCCAGAGTCAGCTGCTCTGACCGCTGTGCCACACCTCTCCCTCCCTGTTTGTAATATTGACTCACCTTTCTTACACATGGCATCCTTTTATAACATCATCTGTTAGTTGGTTTTATTCGCAGTGCTGCACATGTGACATTATTTGCCCTTTTAAAGCCTGTTAGTGGGTTTGTTGATGACTAGGTTTAACCCAGTTTAATTTCTAAATTGACATGTTGGTGCTAAAATGTGAAGTTCGCATGCTGTACCATTTTTATGTTTTGTACAACTTGTAAAAATCAGTAACTTTAAAGATGCAGCAAGTTAGAACTTTAAGTTCTATAATTATAGGACTGAATGAAATTCCCACATATCCCAATAGAGGTACACTGGTCTTATGGAACACACCACAGTCTCCCAACCCCTAAAGAATATATTGCTTTGGAAACGTCTGTGATCATGCCAGAAATGCTTACATAGGGCGTTAATGTAATACCTGGCATGATTCATTATCTCATCACTGTCATGTTAGATGATTTGCTGTCATTGGAATCATGGCATCCCAGTTTTTGAGACATTGCCAATCAATCTTTGCAGTGTATCTATGCATATCGTGGGTGTACATTGAACTCGTTTGACTTGTAAGCCTTTTCTAGGGCTGCCGAGTCAGCCCCCTCTATTAGTGTGGTTGCCCCCCTGACTTCACTCGCCTCTGACCCCCTGGACATCACATTGAATTTATAGCAGTTCTCGCTCTGGCTTGGACTCACTCCAGAAATATAACAGCGCTGCTCCTGTGCCAAATGTATGTGCACACCCGCCTTTAAATAGGCATGTGTACGTGTATATTAATTTACAAGGAGAGGGCGGCAGAGGAACTAAAATTAGGATGCCCTCATTTTTCATCCATGCTGGAATGAAAAGGTAAGCCAAAACTGAAAGAGTACAGTCACTGACTCAGAACACCGGCTTGTCACGTCCCTTGCCAGAGAGCAGCAACTTATGACCTATTACCCTGACTAATGACTCCTGGGCGTGCCCGTCTGCAGAGAGTCCTGCATCAATTATGCCATTCTTGGCATTGCTGATCTGTGCCTTCCTTTAATACACAATGTCCACAGAGGGTGTCAGTCGAATCCCAACTGTTTATATTCACTCACATGTCGCCCCTTTAAATACGTCACTGTATTAGCCAGGGCTGTATATTTTCTGCCATTGAGCAGGAGTTCTTGACGCTCACTGGGCCCATTCACAAAGATATTTGCTTGTGTTACTTTCGCCTACATCTCGAAGTAGCCTTTTTAAAACGTAGATCCTGTTTTGGAATTCACATAAGTTGCTACTACACTTGTAAGTTTTTTGTGTGAGTACATCCGCTCCCAGGGTTGAGGGTTCTGGCTTTCCATGGCAGGAATTCCCTGGATTTATGTGCACATCTGCAAACTTGCAAGTTTGTGGGTATTCTCCAACTTCTGCCTTACCCATCCCCACCCTGGAAAAGGTTGGAAATATTTTTTAGGTCAACGGTAGGAGCAAATCCCTTTTCAGGCTGGGAATGGCAATGGAACACATCCAAAATGTGTGGGGTTCAAGGGAAGGGGTTTCTCTACATTTTCAGAAAAAAAAAAGAATTTCGATCCATCATGATGAATTTCTTCATGCACAATTAATGATACACTATGTACAATTATGCTTGCGAAAATGTGCCCACTGAGAGCTAATGAGAATCCACGAGTTTCCTAATAATATGTCCAGAAACTTATAAGTAACACAGATTTCCAGGTGTACCCTTGGAAACGTACATGAATTCCAAAGAATAGGAACTCTGAATCCATGCGAGGTCGGAAACCTGAGGCTACAGGTTTCTGACTTTTTCTGCAAATCAGGAACACTAAGTTTACGGTGAGAAGGTCTACTTCAGTTTATTCCAGTGCAACAATTGTGTGGCAACAGCCTATCATGGAATGAATCCTGGATAAGTGTGCAACACCCCAACGATATGGTTAACTGAGAGGAATTTGTTAAAACAAGCTAGGGGATCCAGATATATAGGTACCTGATTGCATATGCTGAACCCAGGAAGACAATAAGGGGAAGCACAAAAAATGAATTCCAAACCTGTTTATGAGATCCCCAAATATAATGACTTTTCAGGACCAATGTACCAAAGACGGGGACCTAATTTATTGACTCGACAATGAAATATACTGTGATCTGCAGGACACAAGCTTGATTCTTGGCAAGTTCAACTCAGCCTTCCATCCTTCTGAGGTCAGTATATTGAGATCATTAAATTGTGTGACAACTTGTACTTACTGTGCTTACAAACGGAATGAAACACTGTTTTAAAAACGGGATTTTTCAGGAATAGCATTGAGCTCATCAAAATATAAGCAGTAAACCACACATCAAGTATATTCTATGATTCCAACCATCATGTGAACATTGACCCATTTATGCCTTACAGCAGCTTTAAAGCAATTACTTTAATTAGCTGCCTAAATAAAGAGAGCCACACCTCGAATAGGGCAAACCTGGTATGCACAGATAATGTGGAAGGCTCAGATAGTTTTGTAACTTATGTCATCAAAACAAATATGTGTTTCGACATAGATGGTCAGATCACCTTTCCCTGATTTAATGTAAGTACACATTTTATTACTTTTTTGTTAAATTATTGATGCTCTATATCATATTCAGTCTTGTTCTTATTTATGGTTACGATAAATATCGGATTGTAACTCTTCCCCTTATTCTGTAGAGAACCAGTAAAAAAGAGGGTTAATATGTAAATAAGTAAATAATTAAGCAAATAAATAAGTAAATAAGTGCAGGTGCCCAACATTTTACTTAGGAGCGAACTGCCAGTACTGCTGAATGCTGAAACTGCAGAATGCTATGAATGTCAAAGTCCAAGAAGGTAAAGGCTTGATTCCACCTCATGCCTCTTTCTTCCAACACTCCACACCTGTCTTCTTATCTTACTCCTTTAGGTGGTTTTTTCATTCCTGCTTTCTCTCATTGTCACTGTTTTCCTATCCTTCACTTCTTTCCATCTTTCACCTGTTTCTGCCCGTCCATCGCATACTGGATCAAAACTTTATGATGGAAAAAGAAGTACCAAGTTCCCACCAAAAATTGGGTTCCATGCCCACCACCCGTCACGACAGACACAAATAAAGCACTCAGACCAAGTTATACAGCAGCTATCGGCTCAACTTTCATCATTCTTTTTTTATCTAATGAATTAGTGATGTTTGGAGTCTTCGACCAATGGAATCCTGAAAATAAGATCTGTGTTTTATTGCCATTTTTCTGGCACATTTGTAGTTAGTTTATTGAAGGATCGATTTGTAATCAACCTCTCTTCAACTGCCCAAATAGTTTTTTTAGACTGAAGAAACACTTTTATTCAGCAGATGGACACTATGAGATTATTTTGGATCATATCTTTAATAATTCTCACCTTTTAATATGAAGATTTTATATGAAAAATGAATGTTTTGTAACCTACCCGTATCCCATTGCATTTGAATAAAAATCACTGGGACTACTTTAAGAACGTGAAAACATGGTATGACATAGCAAATAAGTTTGCCTTTGTTATAGTGTTGCATTTTTCTGTGTTGTATGTTCTCACTGGCTAGCATTGTCAAATTGATTATGGCCTCTAATGGAGGAAAAGGCATTTTGCACCAAGCTCCCAGGATACAGAATTCGGAGAACGTTCTTATGGGAAGGCAGCATCATGTGTCATATAGGTTCTAAGACAAATGACCCAAGAATGCGGGCGCAGCCGGTACAGATAAGAGCGGTGGGGTAAGGCCGGGCGGGGCGGGGAGTCGACATACGACAGGATAGGGAAAATAAAATAAATAAAATCATTTACCTTGTGCTCGCCGCATCGCTGGCGATGTGGCGAGCCCCACCGCTCTTACCTGTACCGGCCGCGCCTGCAAGAATGTAGTGTGTTTATGGGGAGTGTTACAGGAATGCCAATGATATTAAGAATATTGTTGGTAGGTGTACTTTCCAGTGACTTGCAGACCTCTCTAGTAAACTGTAACATTGCTCTGCTTACCATCATGTGCAGGATAGGTGTTGAGGAAGGATTGTCGGGTGAGGGTTCAAGAATCCACATGCTAGTATACTGTGGTATTTACTGGAAAAGAGGCATGCTACGATGTGGGCAGGCTTTCATGCATCAGCCCCCATCCAATATGACCCTGTAGAAAAATACTACGTTTAGATCAATCCATTATAATTTCTTTTTCTGTCTGTGGAACTCCTTGTGTCACTTTCTGCCCATTGATATTTAAAGGGCTAAGTTGCCTTATGAATTGTGTTCCAGCCGGTTAGAAATTGGGTTACTGGTTGATGTGGGTGTGAGCCCTTGTCAAGCAGCCACCACAATCCTAGGCAGGTAAGGCACAAACAAACCCCAATTTAACATGTGCTCACTCCTTAGTAGCTTGGCACAGAACAATCAGGAGGGGTACCCCCAGAACCCTGAACCATCAGAGTGCACTGGGCAGCTGTACCTCTCAATTCCCCTGACACCAGGGGCAACTCATTCTCCAGAATGCAGTCTATGGGCATCTGGGGACTAACTAGGACCCTCCTCTTAGTCACCTCCCCATCCCACTCCAGAGGTACCAGGATTATAGGGCAGAGCAAGGCCTTTCCATGGGCCTGAGTTACCCTATACACCTGGCCAGTGTACTGCTCTGGAGAAACTAGCCTTTCCACTATCACAGTCTGGCTATCCGCTGTGTCCCTCAGAGCAGTGACTGGGACCCCATTCACTTTCACCTTATGTAAGTGATGACTCCCACCCTCAGGGATCACCAGCTCATCCTTCGAGCCCTCCTCCCAGCTATGGGAGATCATGGCAAGGTCTATGACCTGCCCATGGGGACTACTTACCCCTAAGGCCATATTGGCCACCCCTGTAAAGGTTCCACCCATACGTGGTTTCTTAGGACAGACAGAGCCCACCTGTTTATGTCCTAGCTGAGAACCATCAAAGCAGTGGGGTTGGAAATGGAGTGCACTGGGCCACCGCCCACCAGAACCTTCCCCTGTTTCTCAGAAGGGGCATGGGAACAGCCGCGGTCCGTGCAGGTAACAGCGGTGGGGCGGTGGGGCCGGGTGTGGGGGGGGGATTTCGAGGGATGATGCAGAGGGAAAATTAAGTAAATAATTACATTTCCCTCGGCATCGTCCCCCGTAATCCCTCCCCACACGGCCCCACCGCCCCACCGCTGTTACCTGCATGGACCGCGGCTGCATGGGAACCCTTTCCTCCCCCCTTATTCTGGGACCTGTCTATGTCTCCCTGGACCTCCCTCTCACTCTACTGGGGGGAACCTGAACCACTCTTCTCTGGGTCACTCCCACGTACCTTTTTTAGGACCCTTGTGCTGAGCCAGTGGTCTGTCTCCTTAGCAAGCTCCAGTAGGGTGTCTGTCCCTTCACTAGGGACATGCCTCCACAGACTAGCCCCCCAATCCTCCTCAAGGATCTTGTGCATCTGTAGGGCAATCTCATAAGCCTCAAATCACTTGTAAAGTTTGTCTCCCACAACAAACTCAGGCACCAGACCTTTAAGAATATGGACCCTCTTGTCCTCAGAGGACTCTGATGAAATGCCACCATCACTGTTGGATCCTGTTGGTTGCCTTGCTTTTAGCTCCAACTCCCTTATGCTTTTTTCATGCTTCAACAGTGCTTTTTCTCAGCCAAGGCCCTTTCAGCCGCAGCCTGTTTTGCCTCCATGGCCAGTTTCAAATCCTCCTTTTCCATCTTTAATTTGGCCAGCTCTAACCTGAGCTTCCTTTCCTCCCTCCTGTCCTCCAACTCCTCTGGAGTCAGGCCCCTGGAAGGCTCACTGCTCCCTGCGCAGGGAGCAACTACCAACTCGGGGTCAAGTCATCCTCCTCAACTGCTGGTGGTACCAAAGGAAGATCATCTCCAGGCCCTTCCCCCTCCAAACTGGTATCCAAATCCTCTCCATATCTGTCCATTTCATCGTCACCTTCTGCTGCTGTAGCCAATGACTGGTGTACTTCTGCCGGGACCCTCAGCTCCTTTTGCAGCTCCACCTCACTGGTAGTGATCTTAGCTGGAAGTCCCCTCTCCTTACAGAACTCCTTCAGCTAGGCCACAGTGTCAGATTCCATATTACCCAGCTCAAACTCCATATTTGCAGGTGAGGCCACAGGCACAATTTGACAGGCAAAGTAGGAATGCATTTAGAAAAAAAGCAAAAAGGTGAATCGGAGAATTTAAAACTCAAATTGGTCTTAGATATGGGATGGTAGTGTACACCAAATCACTGTATGACACTGCACAAACACAATTCATATCCTCACCGCTGATCACCAATATTAGAAATTGGGTTACTGGTTGACAGGGGTGTGAGGCCTGGTCAGGCAGCCACCACAATCCTAGGCAGGGTAAGGCACAAGCAAACCCAAAATCAACCTGTGCTCACTCTCCGATAGCTTAGCACAGAGCAGGAAGGATTAACTTAGAGGCAACGTGTAAAGTCATTGTGCAACAATTCAGACAGTAAAACAGTGAAACGACACAAAAAGATCCCACACCAGTTTAGAAAAATAGAGCAAAATTGAATAAATAAAACAAAACCAAAATGACAAAAATCCAATCAGTAGAACCGGAGTTATGACTTTTTAATGAATAAACTGCATGATAGCGCCTAAAAGCATAAAGTGGCAACCGCAGCTATTTGGTTGCTCTGGACTGGCTCAAAGTTAAAAGTTCAGGCCAACCGTGATGGAGCGTGAGTTAGATACAGTCCCGAATTAGTCCAGCTGAAATTTTACCTACTCAAGTTTTGTTCCAAGAGTCCCGTTCACATTGTAGAGGGCTGCTGGGAGCAAGGAGAGTGTCATGGGCGGTGGTCGGCGTGGGGCGAAGAGCAGGCCAGGCATTGCAGATGGGTGGGCTTAAGCTTCACGTTGGCAGTCCTCCGTGGACTGTCGCTGCTGTGCTAAGAGACGGGATGGGGGTGACCCGTGCTGATTTTTTTATGAGAGCGGCACACTTCCGGTGCAAACAGGCTATTTCGCGGTCACGAAGAGCCCAAAAGCTTGATTTAAAGAGCTCAAGAGCCACACCAAGGGCCCAGGACCAGAGAGGCACCATTTGGGGGGTAAGGAACGTGCTGAAGACAGATCTAGGAGTTGTTTGGCATTTTATGTCCCTGCGGCTCTGATCAGGAGGCCGGCAGACTAGCTTTTGGAGTCACTTTATGGTCCTGGGTTCAAGATGGAGTTTCAGGACCAGACCCTCTTCCCCAGGCAAGAAGGCAGCAGGTCAGCACAGCAGCAGTTCTTTTGGAGCAGCAGTCCAGCAGAGTGGCAGTCCTTGTAGTAGCACAGCAGTCCTTCCTGGCAGAGTATCCACAGTTCCAGAAGTGAAAAGTTGGTGTCTGAAGTCCAGTATTTATACACAGTTTTGCCTTTGAAGTGGGGAGATGCTTCTAGAGGCATGCCTTCAAAGTACACAGATGATGTGCCTTCCTGGCCCTGGCTCTAGGCTAACTATAGGGGCTATAAAGCCCTTTGTGTTAAGACAGGACACAACCTATTCAAGGGTAAGTGGGGCTGTGCCTAGCTCCTCCCTCCCTCCCTCCCATCCAGCCAGTGATGGTCCATTCAGTCACACCTAAACTCCTTTTGTGTATGTCAATCTAGGAGGAATAAATAAAGCCCAACTGTCAACTACACCCAGTAATGTAACTCAGAGACAGGTTGCAGGCACCACATGGCTAAGGCAAGAAAATAACTTTCTAAAAGTGGCATTTTCAGAATTGTAATTTAAACTCCGACTTCACCATTAGTTAAGATCTTAAATTGTGTCTCCAGAGACACCAAACATGAACTGGTCATATCTTCCCATTTGTAAATTACACATATACAAAGGAATAATAAGGCAACTCCAATGTTAACCTACGGGAGAGATAGGCCTTGCAGAATTGACAAAATGAATGTAAGAGTTTTTCACTACCAGGACATGTAAAACTTAAAAGTACATGGTCAACTTTTTTTTAATACATTGCACCCTGTCCTCTGGCCTAGGGGTGACTTAAATGTATTAAAAATGAAGGTTTGGGTCTGGTATCAGGTTTACTTTGCCAGGTCGTAATGGCAGTTTACACTGCACACACAGGCTCTGCAATTTCAGGCCAGAGGCATGTTCAAAGGGCTACTTAAGTGGGTGGCTACTTAGTGCTGCAGACCCACTAGTAGCATTTAAATTATAGCCCTGGGCCACTTTAATAGGGACTTATACTAAAATTAAATGGGCCAATTGGGTATAAGCCAATCTAACATGTTTTAAGGCGAGAGCGCAAGCACTTTAGCACTGGTTAGCAGTGGTAAAGTGCACAGAGTCCTAAGGCCATCGAAAAGGAACTCAGCAAAAATAGGAGGCTGAAGGCAAAAAGTCTGGCATTGATTCTGCAGAAAGGGCCAGGTCCAACACAGCACTTCCGGGTAACTTTTATCCGGTTTGGACTTTGCTTATTTTCCCTATTTTTTGCTTCAGAATTTTGTCCTGCCAATATCCTTCTAGATTTTTTAGGTATTTGCCAGACTTGTTCCATTCCTGGGTATTGCTGCATCGACCCTGGAATGTTGATGTTCAAGCCTTGGGGTGGATTGGCTCTCATTTTCAGATACATGTGTGCTACTCCCAGGGGCGCTTCCTCCTCGAGGACGGAGGAATGTTGCCCCGCCTGCTGCGAGTGCAGCAGGTAAACACACATTAATAAAATGGTAATAAATACCATTTTATTATAATTTGTCCCAGGCTCGCACTGTTAGTGCGAGGGAGAGGGGCAGGGCTGAGTGATTCCTACAATTTCACTATTACTCCAGCCCTGCCAGTGCGCATGACAGATTGGCCGGCTGTCTACAGCCGATCAATCTGTCATGCGCACTTCAAAGCCTTCAATCCCAACGCTGTAAAACGGGCGAGGTATTGCAGGCACAGGCTCCCAGCCTCAAAATGAGTGCTGGGTTAGCCTGCTCTAACCAGGATCGGTTGGACTCGTGCTGCAAAAGGAGGGAAGTCCTTCCCTTTCCTGCTGCACTCACCAGGAACAAGTGCCCGCCGCCGAGGAGCTATACTTAATTTAAATGTGAAGAGTTCTGTCGTCTTGCTGCGATTATAAGGGCCAGCACGTGCAACATATATGGTGAGTTTTTCGAGCATTGTGCCTCACCATATTTTAATGTTGTCAGCTGCCCCTGGCTACTCCTAGTTGAAAATTGTTTATGACCTTGGACTTTTCCTCCAGATTAGGGGCATCTTTAAAGGGAACACCTTCTAGCTTTGTCTTTAGTTACTGGCTGGCTGCCAGAAAGGAGTCTTCTATCTTCAAGAACAAGGGTTTCAGATTCAAGGAATGGCCATTGTGTCCAGCACTCATGAAATGCACCCCATGGCAACATAAAAATGCTCCATGGGTCAACAGAAGAAACGGGGTTACCTCTGGCACCAATCCTGGTGATTCAACAATGTGGTGTTGTGTGGTGTGTAGGGAAACATGTATTCAAACAAGAGTATGCAGTTCCTTGGAGGAAAAGAAAGGACTGGTTGGTACAATAAACTGTCAGAAAGAGGGAGAGGGTGTCTCCCACTTTAGGATTTAGGGCCCTCACACACCCGGCTGGGTGTCATGCTTCATCATAGGGCATGCTCCTATTCAGGCCGGCACTGCAATGCCTGACGGGCACCCTATGAGGGGCTCTTTGTCAGAGATCTTTTATTCACAAAGCCGTAAGGTGCGGTGCAAGTATAGGACCTGGTGGTGTAGATGAGTATCAAGGATGTGAGGGAAGTGTGAGGGAAATTTAAAACAGGATTCAGTGGTACTCAAATTAATTTTAATCAGTGAGTCCACTTTTCCCAGCTAAAATATGAGATGGCACATCACTGATATAATGTTCAGTGGTGGCTATAGAGTAAAGGTCAACATGTTTCTTGCCTGGGTTGTCAAAAGATCAAGTGGCAATTCATCAGGACCATGAATAAAAGAACTATCTACACAGTGGTTGCGTTCTCATTAGTATAAGGGGTCACCCAAACATTCTAACAACCTAACATTGAGGTACCTTGTGGGAATACTGACCTAGAAAACAATAATATACATTAATAAAAATCCTCTATATAAACAGCATGCAATAGAGTTCTAATCATGCTGTTAGTTAAAATCACATGTGACAGGCGCAGTGGAGATACAGAGACAAGTGGCAGGCTAGTGGCACATCTATGGGCTAAGCAAGCAGGATGGATAATCAAACACCACGGTATGTAAACAAAAATGTATTGACTCACTGATAGAAATGCGGGTCTCTAGTTGGCAATGGTTTGCACCTTGTCCAAGTAGGGACCCTTCCTTCTAGTCAGGATAAGGGAGTTACACTCCTAAAATAACCCTTGCTCACCCCCTTGGTAGCTTGGCACGAGCAGTCAGGCTTATCTTAGAGGCAGTGTGTAAAGAATTTGCACATAACCAACAGTAATACAGTGTAAGCACTACAAAAGGACACCACACCAGTTTAGAAAAATATCCAATATTTTGATATACTTAAGACAAGACCAAAACCGATAAAAATCCACAATACAGTACTTAGAAATCTTCAGTTATCAAAATATCCTTGAAATAAAGTTCCTTGAAGTTGATAGCTCCGTCTGGGGCTATCACGGCGTCGTGAACAAACAAATCCAAACAGTTCTGACTGACCGCGGCGTCGTGGGCCAGCCACGGTGTCGGGGAGACCCACAAAACAGTACCTTTAGAAATGCAGGGCGTCGGCGACCTCTTGTTGAGCTTCCGAAAGCACGGCATCCGCAGGCGTCGGTTCTGGAGGTCGGTGCAGGAGTTGTCGGGCCCTCGAAGTCACATGCGTTGCAGATCGAACTCCTCGCGGTTGAAGTCAGGAGAGCTGGCGTCGGCGGGCGTCGGCGGGCGTCGGGTGCTGCGGTGCGAAGTGCAGTGGTGCGGCGTGCGATGCCCTCAGGTCACGGTGCGAGCAGTGGCTCGATGGCGGAGTCAGATGGCGGCGTCGGTGAGACAAGGGTCGCGGTGCGAAGTGATACGGTGCTCGTCGCGGTGCTGGCAGGTCACGGTGCAAGCAGCCGCGTCGTCGTTGCTGAAGCGATGTCGTCGGCTGACGAACTGGAGTCGATGGCGTCGGTAGGCCAAGGCTGCGGTGCGGGATGAGGGTGGTGCGTCGTGTAACTTTACGAGCGGTGCCCTCGAACCACGGTGCAAGCAGCGGCGTCGATGTCGGCGTGAAGCAGACGCGTTGGGGATACCAAGGCGGCGTCGTGAAGCGAGGCGGTAGGGAGTGCGGTGCACACAGGTCACGCTGCGAGCAGCGGCTCAGTGGCGGCATCAGATGGCGTCGTAAGTGAGACCAGGGTCGCTGTGCGGCGTTGCGGTGGTGCCCTCTGTGGTGCCTTCAGCACACGGAGTTGGCAGCGGCATCGTAGACGGCGTCGGGTTGCTTTTCCTTCTGTTGCAGCACAAAACACACAGTTCCCAGTGCTGAGGGCAGAAGAACTTGAAGTCTTTGCTGTTCCTGAGACTTCTTGAACAGGGGGCAAGCTCTACCTCAAGCCCTTGGAGATACTCAAAGAAAGAAGTTGTAGAAAGTTCAGTCCAGTCCTTTCACTGCCCAAGACAGAAGCAGCCACTGCAGGCCAACACAGCAAAGCACTCAGCAAAGTGGTAGTTCCTCCTCACAGCTTCTCCAGCTCTTCTTCTTGGCAGTCTTCTTGGTCCAAAAGAGTTCTAAAGTTCAGGGGTTTGGGCCCCACTTTTTATAGCCCAAAATCCTTTGTCCTCTCAGGCAGAGATTGTCTGTGCTTAGTCGAAACCAGTTTAGTCCTCTCTGGCCCAGCTTCCCAGCAGGAGGCAGAGACAGCATTGTCCAAGGCAGACAGGGCCTATTCAGGTGCAAGGGAAATCTCCTCACACCACTCTAAATGCAGACCGGGCCTCTACAGGTGCTAGTGACAACTCCTCCCACTACTCTGAATACAGCCCAGGTCTATTCAGCCGATCCCTGACCCATCTAGACCCTCTGGAGCCACTGCTCCTCCCCAGCCCCTGTCACTCCAAAGCCAGACAGTCAATACACATCCTAGCAGAGGCACACAGGATGGCTAAGCAAGAAAATAGATACTTTCTAAAAGTGGTATTTTCAAACACAGAATGTAAAAATCACCTTTACTAAAAGATGCATCTTTAGATTCTGAGTTCAGGCATACTAAACTTTATTTTCCTATCTGGTCCCAATGGGAAGATATATTTATAAGATGTTATAAATTAACTCCCATGCTTTCCTATGGGACAGACAGCCTTTCCATAGTGAAAAACGAAGTGTACTGTAATTCACTACCAGGACATGTCACACACACCAGTACATGTCCTACCTTTAATATACACTGCACCCTACCCACAGGGGTACCTTTGGCCTACCTTAGGGGTGACTGACATGTAAGAAAAGGGAAGGTTAGGGCCTGGCAAGCGGGTACACTTGCCAAGTCGACATGGCAGTTACAAACTGCATGCAGACTCTGCAGTGGCAGGTCTGAGTTATCTTTTCAGGGCTACTCTTGTGGGTATCACAATCAGTGCTGCAGGCCCACTAGTAGCATTTGATTTATAGGCCCTGGCACACTCAGTGCACTTTACTAGGGGCTGACTAGTAAATCAAATATGCCAATCATGTAAACACCAATCCATAACACAATTTACACAGAGAGCATATGCACTTTAGCACTGAATAGCAGTGGTAAAGTGCCCAGAGTCCTAAAACCAACAACAGCAGGTCAGGAAAAAATAGGAGGAAGAAGCAAAAAGTTTGGGGATAACCCTGCAAAAAGGTCCATTTCCAACACAACCCCCTTCCAGCCTAAAGCCAGGGTAAACCAATCCATACTTCGATGGGCTTCCCTGGTTGGGGCGATAGAACATGGAACCTGGCCCGCAACAGCAGGGGTCTATTCCCGTTCTACACCTTCCTGAACCTAGTTGGATCCCTCTATCCATACTCTCAGGGCCCACTAAGCTGACCCATGAGGAACCCTTCTCCTCACCTGTGGACCCCATCTGTGCAGCACCTAAACTTACTTTGCTCACAGATATGTCCCAACAGGCAGACAGTACCCACATGGCCAACACAGTGGTGTGGCCCAGTCTACCCCGAGGTGTGACTCCGGTCCCCCTCCCAGGGTCTGTACCCTGTGGCTGGACAGGAGACTGGGGTGGGCTCTCCCACACCCTGTCCCCCTCCCCGGGGCTCTGCATCCCCCCACCGGAAAAAGCAGCCCCCCTCAAATCCAGAATTGTCAGGGCACCTGTGGCAGGTGTTCTGCACAATTCTCCCACCAGTTCAGGGGTGCTATCCTGCAACTGGTCCACCAGTCCAGGGTCTGTATATTTTACCGTTAAAATTCAGGAGGCCAAGAACTCCTCCAAGGAGCTATTTAAAACCGTGACAGCCTTGTCAAAGTGCCCGCGAGACAGTCTATTCTCGCCTGATCAAAACTTTGTGGACAAAATTGCTTCTTTTTTTCAAAACAAAGTTCAAACAGTTTATAATGAACTCCTGAACACAGCAGATGATCCTGGGGGGAACTGCGAAGAGGTGTTGGAGGACATCGTAACTCAGTGTAGCTTGTCACGGTTTTCAGTGCTAGTGGCAGAACAAGTTGCAGACCTGTTGTTACAAACTAAGTCTGGCTCCCCCCTAGACCCTTGCCCCCCTTACATACTGCATCTGGCGCCCGAGGAGGTCAATGCTTCCCTGACTCCTCTATTAAATGAGATTATTAGTTCAGGGGTTTTTCCACATCTTTGGAAAAAGGCTTGTATCAGACCTATTTTGAAAAAAGCTACTCTAGATCCCACGGAGGGAAAACATTATCGCCCAATATCCTGTCTCCCGCTACCATCTAAAATCCTGGAGAAAGCTATGAATCTGGAATTGACAGACTACCTGGACCGCAATAACATCCTTGACCCCACTCAGCATGGCTTCAGGTCTCGGCATTCCACTGAGTCAGCCTTGATTATGGCCACTGAAGAGATCCGTAAGGTGATGGATGGAGGGGGTAGAGCCGCTCTCATCCTGCTTGACCTGACCGCAGCATTCGATACCGTAAACCATGCGGTGTTGCTGCGGCGGCTGAAGGCAGCAGGTATTCGGGATAAGGCGCTAACCTTACTTACATCCTTCCTGGCATCCAGGGAACAATTAATTCACTGGGACGGAATTCAGTCAGGAAAGTTCTACCTCCCGTGTGGAGTCCCTCAGGGGTCGGCCCTGTCCCCGACAATGTTTAATCTGTATGTCACACCATTAGCAAGACTAATAAAAGATCATGGTCTTGCGCTAGTGTCGTATGCGGATGACACCCAGTTAGTGGTGTCGGTTACGCAAAGTGTGGACATGACAGCTGTCCGGTTACGCAATTGTCTCATGGCTGTGATGGCATGGATGAATTCAATTTTTTTTAAGCTTAACACTGAAAAAACTGAGGTCGTTGAGTTTGGTCAGAAAGCCTCTGTATGGAGCCAACTATGGTGGACCCTTGAGGCTGGGACATGTCCTGTCCCCGTGCCCAAGGCCAGGAACCTAGGCTTTCTGTTTGATAAGGATCTAAAGCTTGCTCCACAAATAAATCAAATTTCCTCTGCCTGCTTCTTTACGCTGAAAGTTCTGCGTAAAATTCTTCCATTTATCCCATTATCACTAAGGAAAACAGTAGTCGGAGCCCTAGTTCTCTCTAGAGTTGATTACTGCAACACTCTATACTTAGGAGCTGACAAAGGGCAGATCACCAAACTTCAGTCACTTCAGAATGGGGCTGCTCGGGTATTGCTTGATTTACCCAAACATCATCCCACGTCTGCTAGTATTAAGCAGCTCCACTGGCTTCCAATTCGGCGGAGAGTGGATTTAAGGCCCTCTGCCTAGTGCATAAGGCTTTGTATGGAGGAGGAGCTGCGGACATTCAACTCCTATTTCCCCGGTACGTTCCACAACGCTGTCTCAGGTCCACCAATGCTGGATTGGTCCTTGTCCCTAAGATAAAAAGAGCCAGATGGGGTGGAAAGAGCTTTTGGTACCAAGCGGCCAAACTGTGGAACTCCCTCCCCGTGCAGATCCGACTACAGTCTAATACGACTCTTTTCAGGAAATCAATAAAAACATGGCTCTTCCCCAAGCTCTAGATCTGTTAGTGTTAGCCTTGTTTTCACTCACCTCAGCGCCAAGACGCCTCGGCAATAGTGCGCTTTATAAAATATCAGTCAGTCAGTCTGTACCCTGAGGCTGGACACAGGACTGAGGTGGTCTCTCCTACACCCGGTCCTCCTCCCTGGGGCTCTGTACCCTCCTACCTGGAGCGGTACTCCCTTCCAGAATTGTCAGGGCACCTGTGGCAGGTATCCTGCACATTTCGCCCAACAGTTCAGGGGTGCTATCCTGCAACTGGTACACCAGCCCAGGGTCTGTACCCTGAGGCTGAACAAGGGACTGGGGTGGGCTCTCCCACACCCGGTCCTCCTCCCTGGGGCTCTGTACCCGCCCACCTGGAGCGGCACCCCCAGAAGACAATCTGGTAGGGGCACTGTTAGCAGTCGCCCCTTTCTCCAGGTCAGGGGGGACAACCTGAACCTGGTCTTCCAACCCAGGGTCTGTACCCATAGGCTGGACCTGTGCCTGGCAACCCAGGACTTCCGGGGGAGTACACCAACCCCCCCCAAGGGAAACACACTCCTCATGAGTTGTGCAAGAGTCTTCCTGGCGCATGTCTCCAGCCTTCTGTCCACCTAACAGAGCATGAAGAACCCCCAGGCCAGAAGTGGCCTCACCAGGGTCAGTTCTGGGGTGCTCTGACCTCAGAGCTGACAACCCCTGACCCACTGGTCCTTCCACTGGGGACGGCATCCCCCCTCACCCTTTTCTCTAGATTCATGCACCCTCCCAACTGGAGCGGTGCTGCCAGACACCACAACCGGTGGGATGCTCGTTACAGCAGCCCCCCCCAGTTCCCCAGACACTATGGGATCCCCCTCAATGGATGACCTTCCAGTACAGCCTAGGCTCCCCAACTGGTGTTCCTTCATGGAACCACGCAGGCTCTGGGACCGGGTTTCGGGCACCTTGGGCCACAGTCCATTCCCACTCCTTCTCCTTGGAGACAGGACGTGAGTCCCTACACCCTTCCAACGACACTGGGACCTAGCTGGGCTACCACAAACCTTTCCCACCACCCTTGGTTGGGAAATACCTTGGCCACTTCCTTCAGGATCACCCCCAGATGCTTCTCCAGACCCTCGGGAATCCACCAAAAGGTCTGCCTCCAGTGCAAGCTCCCTGGGGTCAGAGAACTCACACTCCACCGGGTGTTGGCATAGCTCTGGAAAACAGGGACTTAAAATATGCTCTCCAACAATTGAATCACACAGCCCCACACAGGTGTTAACCAAGCTACCCTTCACCCAACCATCCAGTGCCTCAGGAAAGTACCCCACATCATTCTCGCAAGACTGGTGAGACAGTGTCTGACTGTTGCTGTCCCTCAACCATACTCTTCTGGCTGGTCTCCATACTCACTTACCAGGGCTTCTACCATGTGGGAACCCCTCTCCCTGCACCTCTCATCTAGAGTCAGTAGAGTGTCCCTCCCACCCCTAGGAATATGATCCCCTGTGTCAGTTCCCCAGTCCACCTCAGGGACACTGTGCACCACTGGAGTAACCTCACAATCCTGAAACCCCTGGTGTCTGTCAACCCCCTCCTTGAAGCAGGGCACCAAGTCTGTATGTGTGTGTGCCTCATCCTCAGTACTGGACCTAATACTTTTGCTGCCACCATCTGGGCTGGGCCTAGCCCTACTGGCCTCCCAGTCCAGCTCTCTCATTTTAAACACATGGTCTAACATCATCCTTTTCTCCTCCATGGCTAACTTAAGCTTCTCCAGTTCCATTGAAACTCTCCTTGCTTCCCGCCTGTCCTCCAGCTCCTCTCGGGACAAGCCACTGCTGCCTGGTTTAGAGGGTGCTCCCCTCCCAAAAGCACATCCTCCCTTGGAATAGGCTTCTCTGCCTTCATGTCAAGATCCCCAGACAGCTCACTAGCATGTCTGGCTGCTACCCAGGCCCTCAGCGCCTTTTGTAGCTTCCCTTTTCTGGTGAGGCCCCTGTTGAGGTTTTTGCAGATCGCCTTCAATTCCTTCACATTGTAGGTTTCTAACCTCTCCTCCTCAAAGGCCATTTCCAAGGATGCAGCAGATGATGCAATTGATTCAGACATGTTGTACTGGAAAGTTCAAGTTCAAGACCAATGGAAAGGCAAAAGTAGACCAGAAAACAGTATGTGGTACGTAATGGTCTGTGATATGGCAGTAGTGCACACCAATCACTGTAAGTCAAGTGCAAACGCAAGTCCTATCCTCACCGCTGACAACCAATGTTAGAAATGGGGGTCTCTAGTTGGCAATGGTTTGCACCTTGTCCAAGTAGGGACCCTTCCTTCTAGTCAGGATAAGGGAGTTACACTCCTAAAATTACCCCTGCTCATACCCTTGGTAGCTTGGCACGAGCAGTCAGGCTTATCTTAGACCCAGTGTGTAAAGCATTTGCACATAACCAACAGTAATACAGTGTAAGCACTACAAAAGGACACCACACCAGTTTAGAAAAATATCCAATATTTTTATATACTTAAGACAAGACCAAAAATGATAAAAATCCACAATACAGTACTTAGAAATCTTCAGTTATCAAAATAACCTTGAAATAAAGTTCCTTGAAGTTGATAGCTCCGTCCGGGGCTATCACAGCGTCGTGAACAAACAAATCCAAACAGTTCTGGCTGACCGCGGTGTCGTGGACCAGCTACGTTGTCGGGGAGACCCGCAAAACAGTACCTTTAGAAATGCAGAGCGTTGGCGACCTCTCGTTGAGCTTCCGAAGGCACGGCGTCCGCAGGCGTCGGTTCCGGAGGTCGGTGCACGAGTCGTCGGGCCCTCGAAGTCACATGCGTTGCAGATTGAATTCCTCGCGGTTGAAGTCAGGAGCGCTGGCGTCGGTGGGCGTCGGGTGCTGCGGTGCAAAGTGCAGTGGTGCGGCGTGCGATGCCCTCAGGTCGCGGTGCGAGCAGCGGCTCGATGGCGGCATCAGATGGCGTCGTCAGTGTGACCAGGGTTGCGGTACTGGCAGGTCAAGGTGCAAGCAGCGGCGTTGTCGTTGCTGAAGCGCTTTCGTCGATTGACGAACTGGAGTCGATGGCATCGGTAGGCCAAGGCTGCGGTGCGGGATGAAGGCGGTGCGTCGTGTAACTTTACGGGCGGTGCCCTCAAACCATGGTGCAAGCAGCGGCGTCGATGTCGGCGTGAAGCGGCATCGTCGGGGATACTAAGGCGGTGTCGTGAGGCGGTGCGGAGTGCGGTGCCCACAGGTCGTGGTGCGAGCAGCGGCTCGGTGGTAGCGTCAGATGGCGTTGTCGGTGAGACCAGGGTCGCGGTGCGGCATTGCGGCAGTGCCCTCTGCAGTGCCTTCAGGACACGGAGTCGGCAGCGGCATTGTAGGCGGCGTCGGGTTGATTTTTCTTCTGTTGCAGCACAAAACACACAGTCCCCTGTGCTGAGGGCAGAAGAACTTGAAGTCTTTGCTGTTCCTGAGACTTCTTGAACAGGGGGCAAGCTCTACCTCAAGCCCTTGGAGATACTCAAAGAAAGAAGTTGTAGAAAGTTCAGTCCAGTCCTTTCACTGCCCAGGACAGAAGCAGCCACTGCAGGCCAACACAGCAAATCACTGAGCAAAGTGGTAGTTCCTCTTCACAGCTTCTCCAGCTCTTCTTCTTGGCAGTCTTCTTGGTCCAAAAGAGTTCTAAAGTTCAGGGGTTTGGGCCCCACTTTTTATAGCCCAAAATCCTTTGTCCTCTCAGGCAGAGAGTGTCTGTGCTTAGTTCAAACCAGTTTGGTCCTCTCTGACCCAGCTTCCCAGCAGGAGGCGGAGACAGCATTGTCCAAGGCCGACAGGGCCTATTCAGGTGCAAGGGAAATCTCATCCCACCACTCTAAATGCAGACCGGGCCTATTCAGGTGCTAGTGACAACTCCTCCCACTACTCTGAATGCAGCCCAGGTCTATTCAGCCCATCCCTGACCCATCTAGACTCTCTGGAGCCACTGCTCCTCCCCAGCCCCTGTCACTCCAAAGCCAGACAGTCAATACACATCCTAGCAGAGGCACACAGGATGGCTAAGCAAGAAAATACCTACTTTCTAAAAGTGGTATTTTCAAACACAGAATGTAAAAATCACCTTTACTAAATGATGCATCTTTAGATTTTGAGTTCAGGCATACTAAACTTTATTTTCCTATCTGGTCCCAATGGGAAGATATATTTATAAGATGTTATAAATTAACTCCCATGCTTTCCTATGGGACAGACAGCCTTTCCATAGTGAAAAACGAAGTGCACTGTAATTCACTACCAGGACATGTCACACACACCAGTACATGTCCTACCTTTAATGTACACTGCACCCTGCCCACAGGGGTACCTTGGGCCTACCTTAGGGGTGACTGACATGTAAGAAAAGGGAAGGTTAGGGCCTGGCAAGCGGGTACACTTGCCAAGTCGACATGGCAGTTACAAACTGCGCGCAGACTCTGCAGTGACAGGTCTGAGTTACCTTTTCAGGGCTACTCATGTGGGTGGCACAATCAGTGCTGCAGGCCCACTAGTAGCATTTGATTTACAGGCCCTTGCACACTCAGTGCACTTTACTAGGGGCTGACTAGTAAATCAAATATGCCAATCATGGAAACACCAATCCATAACACAATTTACACAGAGAGCATATGCACTTTAGCACTGAATAGCAGTGTTAAAGTGCCCAGAGTCCTAAAACCAACAACAGCAGGTCAGGAAAAAATAGGAGGAAGAAGCAAAAAGGGCCATTTCCAACACTCACCCATCTGGGGTGGCTCACCAGCTACATCGATTGCTGGTAGAGGGAACGTAAATTTTTTTAATGTCCTAATAGATGAGAGAAGATAATTAAGGGTACATTTAACTGTCATATCAAGAAGAAATGGTGCCAATAGTCAACAAGGACTCAGGGAAAAATTCCCATGGTGAACGTAGAGGGGCCAGATACTCACAATTAAGCAGCGCCACAGGGGCCGGACGACCTGCCCTCACTCGACCAGCTCAGCAGATTGAATGGATCTGTGTTAGGCATGAATAAATACTCGTGCCGACTCGCTGGTCGGTCTATTCTGAGTGGTGAGCCCCATCAGGATGGGCGGGTGTAATGCGTGCATCCGGAGGGGCGTGGCCAGCGAAGCCGGGCGTGTGAAAATGACGTGTATGAGTGTTAAGCCTTGTCTCCAAGGTGGGCGCCATATTGGAACATGGGAAAAATGGTGTAACTGGAGCTTTGGAAAAACATCCACATAACTCCGTAGTGGTAGTAAACCTTGTCGTGTAGGTGATAATGCCATTAGCATAGTTGGCCCTCTTGGGGAGATCATCTTATCCTAAAGAAAAGATTTTTTTAAACGAATCGTGATGTTGGTCACAGTAGTATCGTACTTGTGTATGAGAAGCCCTGACACAGTAGGGCGCCATGTTAGCACATGTCGTTGCTGATCCACTTAACATTTTTCTCTCTAGCCTCACACACTGACTTTTCATACACCATTACCTAACCAGCGCATTACATCTCTACCGTGACCACTATTGTGGCCACCTCTGCAGTTTGTAAGCAATAACCACATGACAAAGATCATGAACTGTATCAGCAACGACATGTGTTAACATGGCGCCCACACTGTGTCAGGGCTTCTCATACACAAGTACAATTTACTACCACTACGGAGCTTTGGGGATGTTTTTCTAAAGCTCCGGTTACACAATTTTTTCCATGTTCCAATATGGCACCCACCTTTGAGACAAGGCTTAACACCCATACATGTCATTTTCATGCACCAGGCTTTACCGGCCACGCCCCTCGGATACACATGGTACACCAGCCCATCCAGATGGGGTTCACCACTCAGAACAGACCGACCGGTGGGTCAGCACAAGTATTTATTCATGCCTAACACAGATCCATTCACTCTGCCGAGCTGGTAGAGTGAGGGTAGGTCATCCGGCCCCTGTGCTGCTGCTTAATTGTGAGTATACAGCCCCTGTGGTCACCATGGGAATTCTTCTCTGAGTCCTTGTTGACTATTGGCACTATTTCTTCTTGATATGACAGTTAAATGTACCCTTAATTATCTTCTCTCATCTATTAGGACGTTAACATTTTTAACGTTCCCTCTACCAGGAATCGATGTAGCTAGTGAGCCACTCCAGATGGGTGAATCAATACATTTTTGTTTACATACCATGGTGTTTGATTATCCATCCTGATTGCTTAGCCCATAGATGTGCCACTAGCCTGCCACTTATCTCTGTATCTCCACTGCGCCTGTCACTTGTGATTTTAACTAACAGCATGATTAGAACTCTATTGCATGCTGTTTGTATAGAGGATTTTTATTAATGTATATTATTGTGTTTTCTAGGTCGGTATTACCACAAGGTACCTCACTGTTAGGTTGTTAGAATGTTTGGATGACCCCTGATACTAATGAGAACCCAACCACTGTGTAGATAGTTATTTTATTCATGGGCCTGACGAATTGCCACTTGATCTTTTTACAACCCAGGCAAGAAACATTTTGACCTTTACTCTATAGCCACCACTGAACATTATATCAGTGGTGTACCATCTCACATTTTAGCTGGGAAAAGTGGACTCGCTGATTAAAATTAATTTGAGTGCCACTGAATCCTGTTTTAAATTTCCCTCACATTTCCCTCACATCCTTGATACTCATCTACACCACCAGGCCCTATACTCGCACCTCACCTTATGGCTTTGGGAATAAAAGATCTCCGACAAAGAGCCTCTCATAGGGTACCCGTCAGGCATTGCAGCGCCGGCCTGACGAGGAGCATGCCCTATGATGAAGCAAGGCACCCAGTCGGGTGTGTGAGGGCCCTAATTCCTAAAGTGGGAGACACCCTCTCGCTCTTTCGGACAGTGGATTGTACCGACCAGTCCTCTCTTTTCCTCCAAGGAACTGCATACTCTTGTTTGAATACATATATCCTAGGGGCATGTATGCTGGACCTATAAGCGACCCAAGTCCCCCTCACTTGTGATATAGTATAGGGAAACGTGTCTGAGGGGCACCATGGTGGCAATTTGAAAATGAAACCCTGAGAGGTGTCAGTGAAGGATGATCTGCTTCATAGCCAACTTGGACAGAAAGCCCTTTAAGCCAAAAATATAGTTGGAAACCAGGTTATTTACTCAAATTTCGCCATGGAGTGGGGTACACAGGAACTGCAGAGTCACCAGAAATCCAACCTCAGCACCTGACAATTAAATGGGGTGCAAGTTGTGTGGAGAGGGGGAACTATAGTTTGTTTGGTCACTGGGGTTCCACTAATAGTGACTCAAAAATGCACCATAAGTTGGAAGGGTGTTGGAGAACAGAAATATACATCTAGTGTGTAAATGAGAATATTTTGCTTGTCCTTCTCACCCATTGACCCACAGGCATGCATAGGCCAACATGGAACTCAGAAACATGGCGGGTCAGTCAATGAAGTTACCTTTGCTGCTATTACTTTTCAGGCCACTGCTGACTGCCTGCAAAGCAAGAAACATCAGGCACCTAAAGTAGCATTCTCAGCGTTGAACTTAACTCATTCCCCAGATTTCCATAAGAAATTGGTGGCATTGGGCATCCAACCAGGCAACTGAGAAATTAAACGTGACTCGCAAATGAGCCCAAGACAGGGGAAAGCTAGAAACACAAGACTAAAATCTGTACTTGTGGTGGGCTACTTCATGTGCCTCAGTGTTCTGTGTGTTGGGAATTTGGATGAACATATGAAGTATCAGAAAAACGTCTTTGAGAGGTTCTTCACTCCAATGTTTTTCTCTGGAATCTATTCACAAGGTGCAAGCTGATTGTGTTTCCATGTAAAGATCTGTTGCATTTACAAAGAATTCTAGGCATTTTAAATGCCTAAAAACACAATAGGTGCTGGTGGTCTAGAGTCGTGCAAGGATGCATCATTTTCAGGAAAGGAGACTGATCTGTGTGCCTGTGAACAGTTGGCTCAGTTTAAAGGACAGAGGGCTCTCACCCATCCTCTGGTAGGATGCTACATCATACAGCCCCTCCTAATACCCAGTGTGGGGTTCAACCCTCTGTAGTGACAGCCAGGAAGCACTTGGGGAAATGGTTTCATCAGGAAGATATCATATGAGGCTTTAGGTGTGGGTTTTGAATGCAGAGGATTAGGGAAAGTGTTCAAACTGCCTCTTGGTGGAACTATATATGTATTTATGCTTGCCCCCAGAGGGTAGAGGTTAAAAACTGAGAGGGGTATAATTCAACCACTAGAGGAGGTCAACATGTTTCTGCCTATATCAAAACTCTCTCATGAGGTGAATAGACATTTTTCAGGGTCATAGAAAAAATAACTCTGCCAACGTGGTTCATCAGAAAAGGAAAAACGTGTTAACATAAGTGATGTTTGTTCACTGCCAGGAGGGCCTGTAATAGATCAAAAGAGAAGAAGAGCAGGCACACAATGAAAAGAGTAGTGAAAGATGGGCAGAGCTTCCCTTGTTTTCCGGACACAACAAAGTGGTGATTGCCTAAGTTAGACAATCATGTAAATATGCAGGGATCTTGGAACTCAGAAACAGTGTTTATGTAATAGAAAAAAGGTCTACGGAACTTCTATGTGAGAGACAACTGAATGGGTGGAGTTATGAGAGGCTGAATGAATGATAGTCAGTCTTTGCTTATTTTCCATTAATAGTAATACCAAAGAAATTTGCAGCATGTAAAGCTGTTCTGCCTAACTTGATTACAGTCTGCATTTTATGTTAGATTAGAAGGTGAATATATCCGAGGCAGAGATTTATGTATATCCAGAACTTTCAGGGTACAATACTTGTAAGTAAGACTAGGTGGGTGATACATTGCTCAAACGTTTTGTGTGTGCTCTATGGTCACAGGTTCTTTCAAATAGAGTTATTAATTTTACAAATAAGTAATGCAACAGGCAGGATAAATAATTCTATACAAAATAGAAAACCTGTTTCAGTGCAGGTGGCAGTGCGGAATGTTAATACAATTTTGTGTCTTTCACATAGAAAAGAGTAGGGATGCTTTCCTTGTTTACCTTAAGTTAAAATGTATCTTTCATTTAGATTTATCTCATAAATCAGTAATATGGACACTGAAGAGGTCTGGCCTAAGAACATATCCTAAATCAGCCTCCACTTTCTCTGTACTTAACATATGAACCTTATCTTGGGTAGGAACATGCAAAAGAACACAGTTGGAAGTCTATCTGTCTTGCCAATCAGTAGCCAATAAAAGCACCCACATACATCTTATGCAAAAGAAGAGATTTATCAATTTTATCAACTACTGTTGTGAAGTCCCAAATGCACAATGAGTGGAGGGAGCTTCTTCAGGCTCAGTTCTGTTACAGTCTCTAGTGCATCTGCATTTTGTTTTATTGACAGGCTATGACTATTTGCTATATTGACCTTTTAGGTGACTTTAATTCAGGGGTCAGCCATTCAAGGAGATGTTGGAGCAGGACCCTTGAATCTATATTCCGCCCAGTACTTAATATCGATATGAAGCAATACTTGTTCAGATCTCTTCTAGCACCCGTGATCTGAAGGCTACTATCATGCTCCTATTTAGAAAGAAATTCCCACCCTACTGACTTTAATTGCTGCAAACAAAATGTTTAAAAGCTCTGCCAACACCTATAGGTTTTCTTGACCTAGTGTGCTTGCTTAGGATGGCATTGCTTTGGATAATATGAGAACCACATCTTGTTGCTCCTAGTGTTCTATTTCGTACAGGGTGCCCCAATATTTCTTTGAGGCACGGTGGATAACACATCAAAATATACACTCAAAAAGTCACTAATCTATTTATTTACAAAGAATCACTCTTCAATTGTTACTAACCCACATTATTTCACAAAGTCTTTTTATTTCATCTTGCTTTTGATTATTCATAGAAAATTCATGGCTATGACATAAACTGGCATCATTGATATGTACATTCAGTATGGTTAAAATACAATATTTCGTCACAACAATTCATCCAACTAAAAAAAGAATGAATTAGAAGAGAAGATACAAAAGGTATGCTGTTCCTAATATCGAGACAAGGAAAAAGTGGTTTTATGTGTTCATGAAGTGTAGGAGGATGAGGATTCCTCCTCTTGGAATATAGGGCCCTCACACACCCGGCAAGGTGTCATGCTTCATCATATGGGCTGCTCCTCGTCAGGTCGGCGCTGCAATAGCCGACGGGCTCCCTATGAGGGGCTGTTTGACGGAGATCTTTTATTCCAAATGCCGTTTGGTGCCGTGGGGGTGAGGGGTCTAATTAGTGTAGATGAAAGTGTGGAGTTGTATAACCTGAAAGAAATTTTAAAACAGGTAAGGGAGTACCAGCGAAGTCTATTTTAAGCACTGGGTCTCCCACCCTGATTAAAAGAAACAAAGGCACATGTCTGAGATTATGTCTCAGGTAGGGCGCTCTATTGTGCGGTCAACATGTTTCTCGCCTGGTAGTTAAACAATCTGGTGGCGATTCGTCAGGACCTAATAAAATCAAATCTATCTACACGTGGGTGGTTGTATGGTGTGATCTACCCTTTTAAATCAACCTAACACATGCTATGTGTAGTACCTGATAGCATATAACCAACTTGGTAAAGGAATAAAAACAGTTATTAGAATCAGATGTACCAGTATAAACAAAACTCTTGTGTTCCCTGTGTGACAAGCTCACAGCACACAGTGGTGATGACTAAAAACATACGTAATGTGAGTGCCATGTGGGTGATTCTCACAAACATTTTATCGTGAGGATTACACAGGCGCATCTGGTGGAACACCACCATAGTTGCAGAAGGAATTGATGAACTCACCCTAGTTGGGTTTCTCTATCTACTTCATCGATACCCGGCAGGTATCTCACAAGGAATTTCCTTGTGGGCTGCGTGGGTTGTGGATTAAAAGAAACAAAAATTAGAGCATAACACATAAACTATGTGATTAAGGTGTGTTAAGCAATGCAGGAGTCTTTCAAACTAGTAACGATGTTACTAGGGGTTGACAATAAAATACGGTGAGTAACGGGCTTCGCCGCTACCACAAACAGCCTGGGCATGAGTTGAGTAAGTATTACTTTGCTTCAAAGTAACAACACTAGTATTGGTGTAGGTATAGCATATCTGGTCTATAAATAATCTGAAAACAAATTGTTGGCGGCGGGGCTGTCAGAGCTGTGGGCGTCTAGCGCAGGGGTCTTCAATCTGTGGGGCGCGACCCCCAGGGGGGCCGTGGAGTCATAAAAAGGGGGTCGCGCATTCCAGGTCGCACTTCTGCCTGGAACTGGAATCTAAAACCCTCCTTTATTTTCACGCCCACCCTTTCCCCACTGCTGTCTTTGGGTTTCCTCTGCTCTGCCCTCGCTGTTAGCTGTTGACCTCCGTTTGTCCAGCTGGCTTGAGGAAACCCCACATTAGCTATCCCGGGCCTGGGGGGGGAGGCAGTCACATTCCCACCTGCGCCAATGGAAGGAACAATCTTTTTAAACTAAAATGTTTGTTTTAAAGACAAAACTAGCCATTCTTAACAAAACCCAAGGACCAGATCTCAGAGGTAAATGCACTACGTGCAAATGGAAATCCCTGTGTAGCTCACACTTCTCTGTGTGCTTGCTTCCTCGTGAGTGTGCATGCAGGGCACTTACTGTGCGAGTCCGACTGGATGGCAAGGAGAGAGGTGTGGAGCCAGTGGTGAGAGGTGGGATGTGGGTGTGAGAGGGGACTGGAGAAAAGGGGTGGATGATGTGAGAGAAGTGAGGAGAGGCAAGGTGAGAGACGTGGAAGAGTGGGAGGGGTGAGAGGGGAGGATGTGAGGAGAGATGAGGGTGAGAGGAGATGGGATGAGAGAAGACAGCCGAGAGAGGTGAGCGAGTCAGAGAATTCGATATGAGAGGTCAGGGATGAGGAGAAATGTGAAGTGGCGAAGGAAGAGCGGAAACGCAAGAAAAGAGGTGAGTGTGAGAGAAAGATGAAGGCAGAGAGGAGGGCTACTATTAAAGGATGAGAGAAGATAGCTGAGAGGTGATCTGTGAGGTAAATAGAGAATTTGATGCAACATGGGTGAGGTAGAGCAGCGATAGGGGAATAGAGGGAGTTGTGGGGGCGGTGCTGAGGTGACAGGTAAGATGGACGTTGGTTCAAGAAGGTATAGACGAACAAAGGAGAGATGTGAATGATGAATTGGGGGATGGGAGAAATATAAGATACAAATAGATAAGACAGAAATTTCAAGGGAGAGACTTGAGGTGAATGAGAAGTGCTGAGGGTTGTGAGAGGAGACGGGCCAGGGAGGCCATGAGATAAATGAGAGAGACTGTTAGAGATGAGGGGATTGAAAAGAAAGAACATCGAGGGGTGATTAAAGGTGAAGTGAGAGGTTGAATGGGGAGAGTTCAGAAGTTGTAAAAAGGGGTGAAAGAAAATGGCCTGCAAAGGGAGAGAGGGCTCCGGGGTTGAGAGAGGGGAGAAGGATAGAAGGGAGGAGGTGGGAGGAAAGAGGTGTGGGTAAACTGCTCAACTCTGTACAAGACCGCCCGGGTTTTAAGGGACCCCTGGTGCTCTCGGACAGGGCCTGGTGAGCTCCTAATGTAGCAACACTGCGGAGTGGAAGGTCCTTCATAAAGGATGACTAGACATCTTTCTGTTGTTTATTGCTGTATTTTGGTTATAACTGGTACTGATGAGGTGAAATCTTTGCCCGCTGTTACCATGTGTAAAAAAATGTCAATGCCACATCACATAGCATTATTTACATTTTCTTACCACACAATTTAATCGACCCTGCTGCATAATTTGGTCCTCCATGCCTCATAATTCCAGTAGCACTGCCTTTAGGGCAGTCTGGGAGTGCCCAAAGAGATGGTCAGTCAGTTCAGTGTGTGGCCTTTTTTTTTTTTTTGCTGCTGCTCGCCTGTTTTATGGTCTGGTGGACTGTTTTTACTGTTGATTTCTGTGCTATGACCACAACTATTGTCTGCAGGTCGCACAAATGCATGCAGACTCCCATACCTTGCAAAACACCTATACAGCTCGGCCTTTACAAGTTTGAAACTGCTGCAAAATTTGGTCCTTCCGGTGCCTCATAATTCCAGTAGCCTTGCCTACAGGGCAGTCTGGCAGTGCCCAAAGGGGTGGCCAGGCAGGTAAGTGTGTGGGCTTTTTATTGGCTGCTTGCTGGCCTGTTTTGTGGTCTGGTGGACTGTTTTTACTGTTGATTTCTGTATAGTTAGCCTGTGACCAGTCACCCACAAACCTTGGACTTGCTAAACACTGTTTAATAATATTTCCCCACCGTAAAAATGATTTGCCGTGCGAACTGGGGGCATTTATGGTTGTCGATGATGCTGAGAACCAAGTTCTAGAGATGTTTGTCAGGAGGGGTCCTTACCTCTGAAAATTTTGACAGGGGGTCACGGCATCCAAAAGTTTGAAGACCTCTGGTCTAGCGTGATGTTGAGCAGACTAGTTATACAGCGGCTGAGGCTTCCTAATGTATGGGCAAATAATAAAGGAATCTGATCAATATTACCTACAAGAGCACAGTGTATTGTCCCATAATGTACTCACGCAAAGTCTGCAAAAGGCCGGCTGACCTACCCTCTTCTGCCGGGATCGGGAGGTGCCGGGACGTCCAGCAGGCTTGTTTAAATACTGTGAGTGACTCAAGTGGAAGTGGCGGGAACCTTCCATTCGATTCACAGCCTGCACTAGATTGTTACAGCTTTTGCAGAAATACGTGGGGGCCATCTTGGAAGATGTTTAATCCTGGTCAAAAATGACCGCCATCTTGGAATGGTTTTTGAGTTTACCCGGTGGTATGGAGCGGTTAGTGTGATTCATTGCGTGTTATATTCACTTGTATGCGAAATATTTGAAAAACTTAGGCCGTGATATAATCGTAAACCCATATTTGTATCAGTGGTGTGAGTCAATCGGTTAGTGTGATTCATTGCGTGTTATTTTACCGCATATGCCACATATTTGAGAAACTTAGACCTTGATATAATCCATATTTGTATCGGTGGTGTGAATCACTCTATGGTTTGCGCTGCTGTATTACCTCATGTATGGTTAGGGGTAGTGCTAATACATACTCTGGGTTAGTTTATTTGTACTGGCATGACAAAAAGTTTTGCATTATCGGTTTCTAAGCGTGTCAAGTGTTTAATGTGCTCCAGGGAATATCTTCATTCAACCCTTGTGTGCTGGTTGATAAACGATAGACCCATCTCTGTTCTTTCGCAAACAGGGCTCCTTTCTTAATCTTGGGGTACGCCTCTAGTATTACCCATCGCAGGGAGTCCTGTGAATGTTGAAGTTGGGAAAAATGTGTACACATTTTTGTGTTGAGCTTGTGACATCGGAAATTACTACGGTGTTCTGTGATGCGTGTTTTCACAGATCTGGTGGTCATACCTCTATACTTTAGATCACATGGGCAGGTGATCATATAGATACAGTTGGATGTATTGCAGTTAGTATGTGCACGTATTTCCCATGTGAAAGAGTCTGAAAAGGTTATGGTATTGGTAACTTCGGTGAATGCACATACTGTGCAAGTTCCGCATGGGTAGTGGCC
Source organism: Calotriton arnoldi (assembly GCA_963921515.1). Classification (NCBI taxonomy): domain Eukaryota; kingdom Metazoa; phylum Chordata; class Amphibia; order Caudata; family Salamandridae; genus Calotriton; species Calotriton arnoldi. The sequence goes on along the minus strand of CAWUFW010023650.1, from coordinate 30,145 downwards.
CTGAACTGGCGGCAAGTCCAACAATTGCCGTTGTGACATCTCTTTCTGTGGCTTAGGTCTCGTATGTATTAGCATATCTTTAAGATTCTTCGTGCGCTTGAATGCAAATCTAGGAATGTCTAGTTCCAAGGACCCTGTGTTCAATATGCCCTAGTGTTTTTTAATCACATTCCTGATTTTGTTGGAATCAGGTGTGTAGGTGGTAACACATGTGAGAGTGTCAGTTTGTTCTTTCTCTCCAGGTTCAAGTAGAGCCTCGCGGTTGTTGTTCCTAGCTCTTTTTTTGCAGAGCGCAATGTTACGTTGTGGGTATTCTTGTCTGCTCAAATTAATAGCCAGCTTGTCTGCCTCAGTTTTGTAATCCTCTAGGCTGCTACCATTTCTTCGCAGCCACAAAAATTGACCAAAGGGCAAGTTTAATGAACGTGGATGGTGGCTACTAAATAACAACAGGCTGTTGCGGTCTGTGGGCTTTCTGTAGACGGTTGTGCTGAGGTTGCCATTTGTCAATTTGAAGAGTGATTCTTTGTAAATATATAGATTAGTGGCTTTTTGAGTGTATATTTTGATGTGTTATCCCCCGTACCTCAAAGAAATATTGGGGCACCCTGTACGAAATAGAACACTAGGAGCAACAAGCATGTGGTTCTCATATTACCCAAAGCAATGTCATCCTAAGCAAGCACACTAGGTCAAGAAAACCTATAGGGGTTGGCAGAGCTTTTAAACATTTTGTTTGCAGCAATTAAAAGTCAGTAGGGTGGGAATTTCTTTCTAAATAGGAGCATGATAGTAGCCTTCAGATCATGGGTGCTAGAAGAGATCTGAACAAGTATTGCTTCATATCGATATTGTTAGGGCATGTATGCTGGACCTGTCTAAAAAGCCCTCAGTCCCTCCTTTGTGATTGATTAGAAGAGAACCACAAACCAACCCCAGCCAATCACACATACATACCAACCACTCAATAACACATACTCTGAACACTACTCCCTCCAAATTGGAAATCCTCATAATAACATAGAGAGGAGACCCGTCTTCAGCCTTCCATCAATGTGTCTAATCCAGGTAGTACAACACATGGCCAACACACGTGTCGGTGACCTCAATAATTCAAAACCACCTTCTACAGGACTCCTTCTTCAGTTTTCATATAAAAATATGTGGTTTGTGTAGATGCCACGTTTTATAATTCCTGTGTTGGTACCACCCCATCAACTATTTATTAACTCCAAGCCTTAAGTACAATATTCGCAACTCTCTGTTGAGAACAAGGTAATAGAACTTGATATATTGCAGAATCTTTTTACATGGAATACGTAGATATCCACTATTGTTCTTCCCACATGCCACTGCCAAAGCTAGGTGAGATATGAATATATGTAAGGCGATTAGAAACTTAGCACCTTGGAAGCGCCATTCTTCTTCATGATAGTCATCCTTAATTGTGATTAAGGACGACCTTAAGGTGGAGGAAGTAGTGTTCGTAGTATGTGTTATTGAGTGGTTTGTATGTATGTGTGATTAGTTGGCGTTTGTGGTTCTGTTTTAATTCATTCTTTTTTAGTTTGATGAAATTGTTATGATGAAATATTCTATTTTTAAACATATTGAATGTACATATCAATTAAGCCAGTTTAAGTCAGTCATGAATTTTCTATGAATAATTAAAAGCTAAATGTAATTAAAAGATTTTGTGAAATGATGCGGGTTAGTAGTAATTGAAGATTGGTTCTTTGTAAATAAATAGGCTAGCAGGTTTTTGAATGTATATTTTAATGCTCCTACTGTTCTGCCTAGCTTGCCCTTCACACAAGGGTGTAACATCGTTTATCTAAATACATTCTAAAATGGTATACTTAGTGCCTTTTTCATGTACTCAAGCTATGCCTTTAGCTGCCAACAACCAACTTCCAGAAGCTGGACTCATCTTTTCCTTTAGCTGTTGCCATCATCAACGTCTAGATCTTGCCTCCTAAAACTCACTTTTCTTTTCAAGAACTTTACAGTATTGTCCTAAGAAATTTGCAGCCTCCTGTTCTGGTTTCAGACGCTTCTCCCTACAGCCTTCTACTCTTCCTCATTGCCTCTAGTGTATCAATTTTCTTGATCTTTACTATCACATTAAACCCATAAGACAATTCTCTAGGTTGTGTCCCTCATATTAATACAAAACAACTAGAGGGTAGTGGTGGAATCAATCAATCAATCAATCACAGAATTTGTAAAGCGCGCTACTTACCCGCGAGGGTCTCAAGGCGCTGGGGAGAAAAAAGGGGGGGGTGCTGCTACTGGTCGAACAACCAGGTCTTGAGTAGCCTCCTGAAGGTCAGCAGGTCTTGGGTCTGTCGTAGGCTTAGTGGAAGGGTGTTCCAGGTCTTGGCGGCGAGGGGGAGAAGGATCTGCCGCCGGTGGTAGTTCTTCGAATGCGAGGGACGGTGGCGAGGGAGAGGTCGGCGGAGCGGAGTTGGCGGTTGGGGACGTAGAAGAGGAGTCGTCTGTTGAGGTAGGCTGGGCCAGTCTTGTGGAGTGCCTTGTGTGCGTGGATGAGGAGTTTGAAGGAGATTCTCCTGTCGACGGGGAGCCAGTGCAGGTTCCTCAGGTGGGGGGTGATGTGGCTGTGGCGTGGTACATCGAGGATCAGGCGTGCGGAGGCGTTTTGTATGCGTTGCAGTCGCTTGATGAGCTTGGCCGGGGCTCCCGCGTAGAGGGCGTTCCCATAGTCAAGTCTGCTACTGACGAGGGCCTGGGTGACTGTTCTTCTTGTGTCTGTCGGGATCCACCTGTAGATCTTGCGAAGCATGCGGAGGGTGTTGAAGCAGGAGGATGAGACTGCGTTGACTTGCCTGGCCATGGAGAGCATTGAGTCGAGGATGACTCCCAGGTTTCGTGCGTGGTCGGTGGGTGTCGGGGCTGCTCCCAGCGTCGTTGGCCACCAGGAGTTGTTGGAGCCGAGGATGAGGACCTCTGTCTTCTCCGTGTTCAGTTTTAGTCGGCTGATCTTCATCCAATCGGCGACGGCCTTCATTCCTTCATGGAGGTTGGATTTGGCGGTGAGGGGGTCCTTGGTGAGGGAGAGGATCAGTTGAGTGTCGTCGGCGTAGGAGATTATGTTGAGGTCGTGCTGTCTGGCGATGCGTGCGAGCGGGGCCATGTAGATGTTGAACAGTGTTGGGCTGAGGGACGATCCCTGGGGTACGCCGCAGATGATCTCGGAGGCTTCGGATCGGAATGGTGGGATGCGGACTCTCTGGGTTCTGCCGGTGAGGAAGGAGGTGGCCCATTCCAGGGCCTTGTCTCAGATCCCTGCGTCGTGGAGGCGTGCGCGTAGAGTGCGGTGGCAGACAGTGTCGAAGGCGGCGGAGAGGTCCAGCAGGATGAGGGCTGTGGTCTCACCATTGTCCAGCAGGATCCTGATGTCGTCGGTGGCGGCGATGAGGGCAGTCTCAGTGCTGTGGTTGCTGCGGAACCCCGATTGGGATGGGTCCAGGATGCTGTTTTCTTCGAGGTATCGGGTTAGCTGTTTGTTGACGATCTTCTCGATGACCTTGGCTGGGAACGGAAGCAGGGAGATGGGCCGGAAGTTCTTGAGGTCTCTCGGGTCCGCCTTGGGTTTTTGAGTAGGGCGTTGATCTCTGCGTGTTTCCAGCTCTCTGGGAAGGTCGCGGTCTCGAAGGAGAGATTGATGATGTTGCACAGGTGGGGTGCGATGGAGCTGCTGGCTTTGTTGAAGATGTGGTGCGGGAAAGGGTCTGACGGGGAGCCGGAGTGTATTGTGCTCATGGTCTTGATGGTGTCCTCAATGTTCACGCTGGCCCAGGCTGGCAGGGGGTCGTGGTCGATGGTGTGCGGCGGGTCTGGTGCATCGATCTTAGTTGGGGCTGTCTGGGTGTTGAAGCTGTCGTGGATGTCGGCGATCTTGCGGTGGAAGAAGGTGGCGAGGGAATCGCACAGGGGTTGCGACGGCGGGATGTCGTTGGTGTTGGAGCTGGGGTTGGAGAGTTCCTTCACGATGTTGAAAAGCTCCTTGCTGTTGTGTGCGTTGTTGTCGAGGCGGTCTTTGAAGGAGATTCTCCTGGCGGACTTGATGAGGTGGTGATGGTTACGGATGGCGTCTTTGTGGGCTGCGTGGCTGTCCGGTGTCTTATCACTGTGCCATTTCTTCTCTAGTTTCCGGTAGGTGCGCTTGGAAGCTAGGAGTTCTGAGGTGAACCAGCTGGCTCTTTTGGTGGTGTCACTGTAGGTGAGTTTTTTCAGCGGGGCGAGGGTGTTGGCACAGTCGTCCATCCATCGTCTGAGGTTGCAGGCGGCGTCGTCGGTGTTGGATGGGTCGGAGGGAGGGCTGAGAGCGAGGGTTGCCCGTAGTTGGTCTTCAGTGACTTTGCTCCAGCAGCGGCGTGGGATCTGTTGGGTGCGGTGGTGTGTGGTGGGTTTCTGGAAGGTGAAATGGATGCAGCGGTGGTCGGTCCAGAGGAGTTCCGTGGTGTGGCTGAAGGAGACGTGGGAGCTTGAGGAGAAGATGGGGTCAAGCGTGTGGCCGGCGGAATGGGTCGGTGTTGTGACGAGCTGGCTCAGACCGAGGTTGGCGAGGTTGTCGATCAGGGTGGTGGAGTTGCTGTCGTTGTTGTTCTCCAGGTGAAAGTTCAGGTCTCCGAGGAGGATGTAGTCGGTAGAGGTCAGGGCGTGCGTGCTGATGAAGTCGGCGCTGGAGTCGCTGAACTGGGATCGGGGCCCAGGGGGTCTGTAGACAAGGGTGCCTCTAAGGGTGGTGTTGGGGTCCGTGTGGATCTGGAAGTGCATGTGTTCGGCGGTGCTGAGAGTGTCGTCGGTGCTGGTCGAGACCCTGATGGTGTTCTTGTGGACGATGGCGATTCCTCCTCCTACTGCGTTGACGCGGTCTCTGCGGGTGATCTTATAGCTGTCTGGGATGGCTATGGCGATGTCGGGGGCGGAGGAGTCGTTCATCCAGGTCTCTGTCAGGAAGGCGACGTCTGGTGATGATGTGTCGAGCAGGTCCCAGAGCTCGACGGCGTGTTTGCGTGCGGAGCGGGTGTTCAGTAGGATGCATCGGAGGTGGTTGAGGTCCTTCTTGGCGGGCGCTTCGGTGGCTCTGAGGCTGGTGTAGCTGCAGTTCCGGCAGGTGAAGGGACCATGGGTGCGTTTCGGGGCGGCCTTGAAGCAGTTGTGCGTCCGTCCGGGGTTGAGAGCGTGGAGTGTGGTGGCATCGTAGCGGCGTCGGTCCTCGAGGCTGGTGCGGGGGGCGCACGGCCCAGGGGTTCTGGCGATGGGCGCGGTCCAGGCGCGGACGGGCGCAGACGGGTTTGCCTTAGGCGCGCCTTCGGCCGCACAGCGGCCGCCATATATGGGGAGGTGGGAGGGAGGAGCAGCTGGGAGGCGGGAGGCAGGGGCAGCGAATGGGCAGTCAGGGGGGCGGGGCCGCAGGGGACGCAGCGGCGGGAGTGGAGAGAGGCAGCGAGGGGTACAGAAGGAAAATGGACACAGGGAAAATGGGGGCAGCGAGGGGTACAGAAGGAAAAAAGGACACAATGGACACAATGGACAAAATGGACACAGGGAAAATGGGGGCAGCGAGGGGTACAGAAGGAAAAAAGGACACAGTTCAATGGGGGCAGCGAGGGGTACAGAAGGAAAATGGACACAGGGAAAATGGGGGCAGCGAGGGGAAACAGAAGGAAAAAAAGGACACAGTTCAATGGGGGCAGCGAGGGGTACAGAAGGAAAAAAGGACACAGTTCAATGGGGGCAGCGAGGGGTACAGAAGGAAAAAAGGACACAGTTCAATGGGGGCAGCGAGAGGTACAGAAGGAAAATGGACACAGGGAAAATGGGGGCAGCGAGGAGAAACAGAAGGAAAAAAGGACACAGTTCAATGGGGGCAGCGAGGGGTACAGAAGGAAAATGGACACAATGGACAAAATGGACACAGGAAAAATGGGGGCAGCGAGGGGTACAGAAGGAAAAAAGGACACAGTTCAATGGGGGCAGCGAGGGGTACAGAAGGAAAATGGACACAGGAAAAATGGGGGCAGCGAGGGGAAACAGAAGGAAAAAAGGACACAGTTCAATGGGGGCAGCGAGGGTTACAGAAGGAAAAAAAGGACACAGTTCAATGGGGCAGCGAGGGGTACAGAAGGAAAAAAGGACACAGTTCAATGGGGGCAGCGAGGGGTACAGAAGGAAAATGGACACAGGGAAAATGGGGGCAGCGTGGGGTACAGAAGGAAAAAAGGACACAATGGACACAATGGACAAAATGGACACAGGGAAAATGGGGGCAGCGAGGGGTACAGAAGGAAAAAAGGACACAGTTCAATGGGGGCAGCGAGGGGTACAGAAGGAAAATGGACACAGGGAAAATGGGGGCAGCGAGGGGAAACAGAAGGAAAAAAGGACACAGTTCAATGGGGGCAGCGAGGGGTACAGAAGGAAAAAAAGGACACAGTTCAATGGGGGCAGCGAGGGTACAGAAGGAAAAAAGGACACAGTTCAATGGGGGCAGCGAGGGGTACAGAAGGAAAATGGACACAGGGAAAATGGGGGCAGCGAGGGGAAACAGAAGGAAAAAAGGACACAGTTCAATGGGGGCAGCGAGGGGTACAGAAGGAAAATGGACACAGGGAAAATGGGGGCAGCGAGGGGAAACAGAAGGAAAATGGACACAGGGAAAATGGGGGCAGCGAGGGGAAACAGAAGGAAAACGGGCACCGAGGCCACAAGCAGAGGGGCGAGCTTACCAGCAGCAGCAGCGGGCAGGACACCACAGGCGGAGCTGTGTGGCGGGGGAGCGACCTACCTGGCAAGGTCAAGGGTCGCTCTCCTCACCGCGCAGCGGGTGCCATATATGGGGAGGTGGGAGGGAGGAGCAGCTGGGAGGCGGGAGGCAGGGGGGCGGGGCCGCAGGGGACGCAGCGGCGGGAGTGGAGAGAGGCAGCGAGGGGTACAGAAGGAAAATGGACACAGGGAAAATGGGGGCAGCGAGGGGAAACAGAAGGAAAACGGGCACCGAGGCCACAAGCAGAGGGGCGAGCTTACCAGCAGCAGCAGCGGGCAGGACACCACAGGCGGAGCTGTGTGTCGGGGGAGCGACCTACCTGGCAAGGTCAAGGGTCAAGGAATAAGAAGTTGCATAATACGAACAAATTTAGTGGGCAAGTGGTGCCAATAAACAAGTAAAAATAACTGTAATGAGTCGTGGTGCCACTCAGAGTAATAGCACACCCCACTACCTTGGGTGTGAGTACACAACGAGCAATGCCCTCGTGCTACAACATACTTCACAAAATATACCCCGGCACTCCAAACATTTGATGCTATTTAGTAATATATATTTATGCAGTTTGCTAGAAGAATTTTATAACTTTTTCACAGGTTGCACAGATACTAGGGAGAAACAATCATGTTCAATGGTTTAATAGTCTCATTGACAACATGTAAATTAACAATTTCAATTTTTTTCCCAAATAAATTATACAAGGAATGAACACTTTGATGATGGCGTTTCCAAGTCCAAATAGTACATCAATTTTAGGTGAAAACACAACAGCCGACACGTGTTTTGTCACTAAGGTGACTTTTCAAGGCTTCAACATGAGGCTCGCGGTTGAGTCAGGTTAAGTATGAAGTATATGGCGCGAAGATAAATAAACGGTCTGGAGAGCCTCTAGGTGTCAAAACTGGCTGATTTTCAAATGGTGAAAATTGGTATATGATTGATTTCGAGTAGTAATAAAGGTGTCAGTCAGAGATAGAAGATGTTATTCAACAATTGTTATGGCTCTCATGCTGCAGTCATTATTTTTCAAGAAAACGGGCCAATGCTGTTCAAACCTGCCGCTGATCAATATTCTCATCACACGGCCACCATATTAGCAGTAAACAATGACTACGTCTGCATATTGTTCAGCGGCAGGTTTGAACATCGTGTCAGAGGGACTTATCATGGTCCGAAATCGAGGTATGCTTTCAAATTAGGCAAAATAATTTTTTGCAATACAACTTCTGTTGGCACGTTTTCTTGAAAAATTGAAATTGTTAATTTACATGCTGTCAATGAGACTAATAAACCATTGAACATGAGTGATTCTCCCTAGTATCTGCAACCTGTGAAAACAAAATTCTTCCCTCAGATTAATATTTTCCCCCTCTAAATACCTTTAAGGTTTTCAAGGAAACCAAATTAAAGGATAATCAAATCCAATGTCTTTCCTTGAATCAGACTTACAAGATAGTGCTTTGGATATTGCATCATAACTAGGGTCAATGTTGTGTAAATTCTTAATATATGTTAAACCCTCCGAGGTTTAGAAGTCTGTATAGTCAATGTCCCATGGGGTAGGGAAATGGATGGAACGTCACCCCTTTAAGCAATTTTCCTACAAGCCCTCCTGGGATGGCTCAGTTCCCTGACATGAAGAAAGAGATGTCATGAGACAACCACCCTGGACTCCTGCATGTCACCACATGTTACATGAATTATCTGCCTTTTGTGTCCAACAACAGTAAAAGAACTCCACACTCCTTTCATTGGGGCCAAATCAGAAAGGATAGGTCCGAGTCACCCTTCCTCTTTCTTCCTGAGGTTATCCTTTTGGTCAAGTAGAAGGTGAGATTGTATTTTTCAATACCTCCTCTGAATAGGAAATGCACCTTACCTTCCCTTGCGAAGTCCATCAAGGAAGTTCCTTTGAAAACATTCTGGTCTAGTCCCAGGAAAACCTCCTGACATATGCACCCTGAAATTGTCCATTCTAGAGGATGGCTGTCAATTCCATGTCATACCAAAACAGATCTTGCACCTACAACCGGAGCTAACAGAGTTAGAGCCGGTATTGCAGTAGCTAACAGCATTTGAACCAGTATGGCTGCCCTCAAGACCCGACTGAAAACATACCATCTTTGTGATGGTGGTCTATTTCCAGTGTCCTGCAGTAGAGGGAGCAACAACCTTACAATACCACAGCTGATTCTGATTATTAAGCTCCTAGTACTTACATTGTAGCTCAGAATTCATGCAAGTTTTGACTTTTATTTGTCCATTTATATGTGAGTGTTTTGATTGGGGAAACTTCCATTCTGTCATGGTTCTTCAGACAGTCAATCGCAATTTCTTCCACAAAGGGATTCCATGGGGGAGCTGAAGTTCGTTTGTAAGTTGTATGTGGTCGTGGAACAAATTAATCCTGTAAGTGGTGCAAGTATTAGTTTTTGCTGATGGAGATACAATGTAAACGGACACATACTCTGGAACCCAGTTCTGCATAGTGACGATTAATCATAACTACAGTCACGTAATTCCTGTTACGCCATTTTCCCAATCCAAGAGCACTTCAGAACAGTGAGTGTAATTGATAAAAAAGTGAATCACTACTGAGTCCAGTGAATTACTAAGTCTGCTGAAATGTGTAGGTACTTCTTTCCCGTTTATAGAAGTTTGTCATCAGGTATAGCAGAATCTAGAGTGTTCACATGTTCATGTCATGCAATAGGTTGGGAAGGCAGAGTGCTGCTTTCAGTGTCACATGAGCTTTAAGTTAAATAGATCTGTGCCCCAAGCTTGCTCTAGCAAATATGTAGATTCAGTTACTGCCAAGGCTTGTGTAGGTTGTACGTGATCTTTACAGGGTTGGCAGTCATTACTTTACATTAGGTTACCTCATGGATCATTACATCATAGTTATTTCATCACATGAGCCTTTACATCACAGTGCTTTACTTCACATGCTTTACATCGGAAGGTACCTTCGCAGGTAATTTGGTAAGTATTTTACCTATACCTATGTACATACATATTTACACACGTATGTATATTATATATATATATATATATATTCACTGAAAAAACCATAGGTTTTACAGACGTTATAGTTAGAAATTAGCATTTAAAAAACCTTTGCAATTCACTGAAAAAACCATAGGTTTCAGGGGCGTTATAGTTAGCTGGACATTTCACTTGTACAAAACCATAGAAATTCCACTGTTATAGTTAGTTCAGCTAACTATAACTCGCGCCCTACGCAATGCACTGCTCATGACGTCACATATTACATCATTCATGGCATGGTCAGTGACATCACTGATGACATCACTGATGACATCTGAAATGACATCACTGCTGACATGATCCAGTGACTGTGTGTTTCTGTAATTTTTAAATATGTTTTACATATATTCTTAGGTGTATTGAAGAATGAGTGGGTGTATAAGTGTCTGGATGGGGGATTTTACAGGTGTGTGACTGATTGTATAAGTGAGTGATTAAACGTGTCTTACTGAATGCATGGGTTAGTGACTAAAATGTTTGAATGTGTGTATCAATCTGTCTGTTGTTGTGTAAGCTGCTACATGGGTTGGTCAGTAGCTACATGAGTGTTTATATGGGTTATTGATTGTTTGCCTGAGTATTTGTATGGGAGACTGAGTATGTGTGTGGGTGGGTTGGAGGTGTGTGACTCTGTGCATTGATGTGTGAGTGGTTGATTCACTGGGTGTATGGGTTCAAGAGTGCATGTGGAAACAGCTGTATGGGTGGGTGAGTGTGTGTATGGGTGTGTTGGTGAGTGAATGGATGTCTCAGTGGTACATGTGTGAGTAACTACATATCTAAAAGGCAGTATATGTAATATGTAATATGTGATGTCATGAGCAGTGCGTTGCGGGGGCGCGAGTTATAGTTAGCTGAACTAACTATAACAGTGGAATTTCTATGGTTTTGTACGAGTGAAATGTCCAGCTAACTATAACGCCCCTGAAACCTATGGTTTTTTCAGTGAATTTCAATGGTTTTTTAAATGCTAATTTCTAACTATAACGTCCCTGAAACCTATGGTTTTTTCAGTGAATTTCAAAGGTTTTTTAAATGCTAATTTCTAACTACAATGTCCCTAAAACCTATATTGTTTTTAATTAAATTTAAAAAAGACGTGCATACTTTTTGTAGTGAAAAACTAACTGTAACAGTAGTCTGTTATAAGTTATAATTTAACAATGTTTAAAACTTAATTAGCACTAATTAACATATAAGTGTGGAAAAAGTGTGACGGAGCAGCTATGATACCTGACTTCGAACAACAGCGTTCACAGTTCGATTCCCGGCTCCAGCGGCACGTTAGCCCACCACTATGTCACTGTGGGCAACACCTTGCTTAATCATTCCGACGCCCCCGAGCGCCGGCACACCTTTCCAGGGTTAGCTGTACGCTTTACAAATGCTCGCATTTTTTTAATTTAAAACCATAGTGATGAGAAATATTATCACGTTTTTTTTTCTTCTATTCTGACAGATTTTTTTTTATGTCTTCTATTTAGAATTACGGCAATCAATAAATGTATTTACTCATGAGAATGGAAATGACACGGTTTTCCGGGTAACAGTTTTTAAGCTCTCCAACGTATGTACATATTAAGGACCTTATACGTGTTAGGTTCGAAATCGAAACTTTTTCCGCTTCACATTTTGTAACTTTTTCCAACACGTGCACAAGTGAAACAGTTAAAACGTGAGCACGTGTCAACTGTAAAACGTGACATCTAAATGGGCGGAGCCGCATCTTCCTTCCATAGACTACTGAATAACCAAAAAGTATATAAACCACACCCGTTGATACATTAGTTTAGTTTTTGCAAGTTATTTACGCGTCTCCATTCAGTGATGCAGGTGCTCTTTTCTACAGTCGTATTCTTCTTTTGTGGCCACAAAACATAATCCTGAGTTGTAAGTTGTTTGATTATGCAATACTAGATATTTATAATACGTAGCTATTTGTCAATCTTTAAACACTTGTATTTAGAAAAAAGTGTTATTGGTTGTTTTTGCCATTTATATGTAACGTCAGCAGCTTGTTTTCAGAAACAGACAGAATACAGCAAACATTGTTCCTGTTCTGGCTCCTTTGAGCTCATATAGTGTGACTTTGTATATTATAATATTGACACTGTACTTGACCTCAGAAGTGTTGGTGACCCGTCGGCGCGAAGACTAAAGATTTATATGTAACGTCAGCAGCTTCTAGTTTGTAGTCTATTTCCCCCTTGACATCATATAGTGTGAATATGTATATTATAATAACCACACATTATGATCTCAGAGGAGTTTGTGACCCGTTGGCGCGAAGACTAAAGATTTATATGTAACGTAAGCAGCTTCTGGTTTTTAGTCTATTTCTCCCTTGAGATCATATAGTGTGAGTATGTATATTGTAATATGAACATTTATACTGACCTCAGTGGAGTTTATGACCCGTCAACGCGAAGACTAAAGATTTATATTTAACGTCAGCACCTTCTCGTTCTTACTCTGTTTCTTTCTTGGGATCATATACTGTGAATATGTATATTATAATATTAACAGTCATTGTGATCTCAGAGCACTTTATGACCCGTTGGCGCGAAGATGAAAGATTTCGAAGTCCCGGAGAAAAGAAGCTCTCAACATACTCATCGCTGGAAAGTATTTCGTTATTGATCTTGTTTGGTATTGATGACTTCATTTTCATTTTCCTTTTTGTGTGCCATCAGTGACACTGTGTATATTGTAAGAGTGTGATATTTCCACACAACAGGAATTGGAGATTTCTCGCCGCCAGGAGTAAACCATCTGAAATACAGTTTACTGACCTTTATAATTTACTTGATCAGATATTTTTACAGTGACAATATTTTTGGAAATTGCAGTTTAAAAAAAAATCGTTTCCATAAATACTTTCTTAGTGAATACCTTTGATAAACCATACATTTCTGAATGTTTTTTTACTATTTCTATTTTTGTCTGTTGCGGTTCCTATTCACCTTCTCCCTATAGAATATATACGACCAGTAGTGTATATTATTATACCACTATCCTATATATTCTTAAAGGAGTACGTGATCTAAGCACTACGACCCAACTTTCCCGAATTCTACAATAATAGAAATTATAAAAAATGATAAACCGTACATTTCTATGTAATATAAAGTGATTTGTGTTTAACTGTTTTTTACCTGTAATTGTTCTTGTGACCTGAGATGATGTAGTGCGGGAGTGTTTCTTGTAGCACTTCTTTTCTACTTTATCTAAAAGTAACTCATGCCCTCTTATATTATCAAGAATATGGGGCAACACTTTTACAAACTATAGCAGAAAAAAAGGGAGGGTGTGCCCACGCTTAAGGGATATTTTATGAATTGCGTTTTTATTTGTCACCCCTTTGATATATACAGCTTCAGTTTCCGAACAAAGTATATTTGTAATTGCTTAATAAAAACTATTTCAAACCTAGACTGAAATTTTTGCTGCGCAACCACAGCTCCCCGTTAGAAAAGTAAACACCACATTATAACTAAACAGTGCTCCTGGGAAGTATCCCACCCGCAAACTTAATAAAAAGAACACCGCAACACACTTTGTTATTTTCCCGCCGTGATTTGTACACCCCACGCCAATTATATAAATGGCCCTTAAAATATATAAAAAACTATTTTTACCTTCACAATCCCTCTCCACCACCTTGTGACCACTGTACAGAGTTAATAGTGTTCCTACCCTCCCTGCTACTACTTTCTTTTCCCGTACTCCATTGAAGTGCATCACAAAATGGTTCACAACAGTGAACCGTTCCCAGCCAATAATGAGCAAACTTGTACTAGGAACAGTTTAGCGAATAAAATGTCCATGGTGTTCCGCAGAGGGGGAGGGAATAGCTGCCAACACTTCAACTTTCAATGGTTTACAGCCAATGAACATTAAGCTTGGGAAGGTCCTGCTTGGAACACGTTACCCAATCAGATGTGCCTGCTACTCCGCGGACGGGGAGGAAATGGCTGGCAACAATTGTACTTTCAATGGTTCGCAGCCAATGAACATTAAGCTTGGGAAGGTCCTGCTTGGAACACGTCAGCCAATCAGATGTCCCTGCTACTCCGCGGATGGGGAGGAAATGGCTGGCAACATTTCTGCTTTCAATGGTTCGCAGCCAATGAACATTAAGCTTGGGAAGGTCCTGCTTGGAACACGTCAGCCAATCAGATGTCCCTGCTCCTCCACGGACGGGGAGGAAATGACTGGCAACACTTGTACTTTCAGTGGTTCGCAGCCAATGAACATTAAGCTTGGGAAGGTCCTGCTTGGAACACGTCAGCCAATCAGATGTCCCTGCTACTCCGCGGATGGGGAGGAAATGGCTGGCAACACTTCTACTTTCAATGGTTCGCAGCCAATGAACATTAAGCTTGGGAAGGTCCTGCTTGGAACACGTCAGCCAATCAGATGTCCCTGCTACTCCGCGGATGGGGAGGAAATGGCTGGCAACACTTCTACTTTCAATGGTTCGCAGCCAATGAACATTAAGCTTGGGAGGGTCCTGCTTGGAACACGTCAGCCAATCAGATGTCCCTGCTACTCCGCGGACGGGGAGGAAATGGCTGGCAACACTTCTACTTTCAATGGTTCGCAGCCAATGAACATTGAGCTCGTTGTTGGAACACCTCAGCCAATTAAACGTTAATTTTGTTCCAGACACACGAACAGAACACGCCCTCCCACATAATATTAATTTTCGTGTAAGAAAGTGACACTGTCCGTGATAAAAGTGAACACCGCATTATAAGTAAACATTACTGCGCATTATATTAAAGGAAGGCTGCAATACGGTGCATTGTTATTTTCCCGAAGGGATTTCCAGAGCCTACGCAACCTTGCCGCAATACCGCGCACCGTTGTTCTGCGGACGTGATTTCCACGTCTGCGGACGTGATTTCCACAGCCTACGCAACATTCAAACTCCCTGCCTCTGCACTGTACAGACTGCTTAAACTAAGACCACTGTGTTCCTACTATACCCTCTTATACAATTTTTCTCTTTTGTTTCGCCCTACGCCTTTCAACTCAGTCACAAAATGGCTGCCAACAATTCCTAGTTTGAACAGTTCGCAACCAATGAGCCGCACGCTCGCCGTACAGACTGCTTAAACTAAGACCACAGTGCTCCTACTAAACCCTCTTATACAATTTTTCTCTTTTGTTTCGCCCTACGCCTTTCAACTCAGTCACAAAATGGCTGCCAACACTTCCTAGTTTGAACAGTTCGCAACCAATGAGCCGCACGCTCGTGCTCGTAACGCCTCAGCCAATCAAATGTCAGAATTCTCAAATATCGATATCTGTAAATTTTTATATTTCTCTAAAACTACTGAATGGACTTACCTCATTTAAACAAAAGCATGCTTTCTGGACCAAGACCTTTCTCCCTGCCAAATTTGGCGTAATTCCGTTCAGCAGTTTGACCTGTAGCCTTGTCTAAAGTTTCCTATGGAAATTGCATGGAGAAAACACTTTTTGGGACCCCCCCTTTTTCTCAGCCCCCCCTTCACAAATCACCCCCAAACTTTCAGGATAGGAGCTCACATGAAAAGAGGAACTTTTTGGAAAATTTCGTAAAGATTCGTCAAACGACGCCAAAGTTATAAGCACATCAAAAAATGCTTTTCCTATGGAAACGTGGTCCTAACTATAACTATCTACTGGCGACCACCAGTAGATAATATATATATATATATATATATAAGTCTCACAAAAAGAAGGACACTCCCTTACCATGCAAGCCAGTACCAGCGCTGTTGCACAAATGTCTGCCTCAACGTCTGACCTGAGTTCCGCGCTTGAAAGCTGTTCGGATAACGAGCAGGCACGGTCCGGCACAAGGCTGGGGTTTTCAAAGCTCTCCCTAGCGCAGGAAGTGGACTGTCTACGTCAAGACAGGCGGCAGACTCTACGCCCTCATGTACAAAATGTCAGCAACACCAAAACCGGAACCAAAAGCGCCGGGAACGCCGCCAGCGCAGCCGCCAACAAAAAGCAGAGCAACAAAAGACCTGCCAACAACAGGTGGAGGCGCAAACAGGTGCTTTAGAGGGCAGCAATGATTCACGGACTGTCATTAATTTGTCCAACGTGACTTTGAGTGAGGCAGAAAGGCAGATCTTGGCATTGGGTTTATCATACAGCCCTGAGAGTAACTTCAATTATGCGCAAACCCGCATTGATGTATTCAAGTTTATACGAAAATTAAAATTGCGGAAGTACCATCTGATGCAAGGTAAACAAAGCAAACTTCAGGTTGCTGAATTGCCACCCACAACTCAAAGTCCGTCCACATTAACAGCGGGGGATGTTGAGCTCCTGCACAATCTCCAACAACTTCAAGATGAAAATAATTGTGCTGAATCAAATGAGAGTCGTGATTCGCCTAATATTAGTGGGACTGTGCGCACTCATTTTAAACCTAAGTCTACCTTCCTCCCAATAATGTTACATGACAACTTGGACACTTATAATGAACAAGTGACAGTGGAACTTAAGAAACTATATAAATCTACCACCCGTGCTCATCATAAATACACTCATCAAAACAACCGCTATTTTCATCTAATGAAAAAGTTGCAAGCCAATGAGAATATCATTGTATGGCAATCAGATAAAGGCGGCAATGTTGTTTTATGGCCACGCCAATTGTACATGGATGAAGCCCTCAAACAGCTGAATGATAGGGCTTGCTATAGGAGAAGTAACATCAAAATGTTAAAAGCTCATGGAACGGTTACTATGCTAAACTCCTGGCATGGAAAAGCGCTGGCCTTGTGAGTACGGATGAATTCAAGTTCCGAAAAAATGACCATCCTGTCATCCCCGTGATCTACCTCATACCCAAAATTCATAAGGACTCAATCACACCACCAGGTAGGCCGATTATATTGGCCCGCAACAGTTTAATGGAGAACACCTCACGCTACGTGGATTATTTCCTTCAGGAGCACGTTAAAAATCTACCATCCTTCATTCAGGATACAGGTGACTTTTTAAGAAAGATCAGTGATGTCATGTGGGACTCTGAATGTATTTTGATTACACTAGACGTCACGTCCTTGTATACAAGTATCCACCACCAGGATGGAATTAAAGCGGTGGAATACTATTTGAGCACCAGACCTATGTATCTGTATCGTCACAACAAGATGCTTTTGTCCATGATTATGACTTGCTTGGAGACCAACAACTATTTCCTCTTTCAAAATCAGATATTCCAACAAGTCAGGGGTGTAGCGATGGGGGCCTCCATATGGGGCTGTGGGAGGAACAGGTCCTTAAAACACAGTATGGGGAGATCTTAGCTAATCATGTATCGCATTGGTATAGATACATCGATGATCTGTTTTTGATCTGGAGAGGCACGGAGGAACTTGCGCTCCATTTCATTAAACAGATCAACAATAACAATAACAATAATCTGAATTTACAATTTACTGCTCATTTAAGTAAGGATTCTGTGTGCTTTTTAGATGTTGAGGTGTGCGTAGTTGAAGATAAATAGAGACCAGGTTGCATAGGAATCCCACAGCGGGCACCACGGTGCTCCATGCAACTAGCCACCACCCAAGACATCTTATTCACAGCATTCCCTTCGGGGAAATGCTGCGAATCAGGTGGATTTGCAGCACTGATAGTGACTGTGAACAGGCTCAAAAAGAGAGTAGGAATAGGTTCCTGTCTAGGGGCTATTCCACGACTACAATCGACAATGCAATTAATAAAACTCTTGTGATCCCAAGATCAGTTGCATTAGTTAATAAAGTGAGCTCAGCGACCACCAGCATTGATCAGCCTGACCAACCTACAAGATTGATCTTGACGTACAATCGTCAGCATCAATCTTTACGCAGAAATATGAACAAGAATTGGGTGTTAGTTCGCAATGATTCAGTACTTGGGGAGCACCTTCCCAAGTCTCCAAGTATTACCTTTAGAAAGGCTCGCTCTATGAGCAACACGTTAGTCAGGAGCAGTCCCGAGGTGACAAAGACCAAAACCTGGTTAAATTCTAGAAGGGGGTTTGTTAGGTGCACATCTTGCAGAGCATGTAAGTATGGCACCAACAGAACCACCTATAAAACCCCTTTCAAATTAGATCCAAAACCCATCACCAGGTTACTCACTTGTAAGACTGAGTACGCTGTGTATGTGCTGGAGTGTTCGTGTGGCCTGCAGTACGTAGGAAGTACAAAACTGCAGGTCCACAAGAGGATACTCCAGCACATTAGGGCGATCACCAATAACGATGCTTCTTACCCAGTTGCCAGACATTTTAAGGAGTTCCACTGCAACAATTTGGAACATCTGAGTTATTTTGTGGTGGATACTGTCCTACCCCTTAGACGGGGCGGCAACCGGGAAGCTATTCTTCGCCAATTGGAAACCAGGTTAATTCTGGAGTTGGATACCCAGACACCACAGGGCCTCAACTCCAGTGAGGACTTCTTTACCTGCCTATAATTGTTCAGCTTCATGGTTGTACTGTAACTAACTTTTAACTGCTCTGCCTCCATAAATTTTCTTTTAGTATCCGATAAAGTTTTGCACTTTGCACAGTATAAACCTATTATGATTCATCATGGTGGCACCTTTTTCAAGCATTCGCACTTTTTTTCATTATGATATGGAATTAGATCCATGGCCCACTTGGGCAGAATTGTTTAGCACTAGCACTTTATGTATCCGCAATAGGACCAACAAGTGTTTTTACTAACAAACGATTGGGTCCGACAAGGGTATATGGAGTTGGATACACTATTATTCAATGTGGAACGTTTTTTGAGAATGTGTACATGCTTGGAATTGTACCGGCCACATTTCAGTGATACATTTTAGTGTTACTTATTACTCTTTTTCTTAGCTTTTAGAAAAAAAAAAAAAGAAATAAAAAAAACATTTTTTAACTGCTTTGCTGACTTTTAGATATTCAAAGAAAGGTGAATATTTAACAAAGTTATTGCTTTTACATATGTGAGAACAACATCAGTATAATCAACTGTGTTTTCATGGTGCTTTCTGAAAGACTTTTCCATATCTATGATTATGTCTGTCACGTGTTATTGCACTTGCACTTTAAATAGTTGGAGGCACTCCTCATGCGCGTCATGTGATCAAGGCCTTTGGAAGGCTGAACCGCGTCATGGCGGTGGTGCAGGGCGTTTAATAAAATCCTTTGCACTGATCAACGGGTCCGCATTCGTCTTTTCCTGGTAAATGGAGTTTGTTTGGCGAAATCTTCAGCAGTAGCTATATATATATATATATATAAAAATCAAAGTTGCCTTTTCGTGAGATGCACTCACAGGACGGTAACTGCGGGTGACTCCCAAGCGCCTCATATCCAGACACTCTCCTCCTTAGTATGGTGCCTACGTGTTTCGGGCTGGCGCCCTGCTTCCTGGGCAGTTGAAACAATGAAATGTCACACGAAGACCACCAGTAACATCCCCTTTATATTTAATGATAAATTGCGCTCAGGTGAATATTTCGCAAAGATTTCTGGGACTGGTAATCATTTTCCTACCCATGTGGGTCGCTGACATCCATTTCACTGTTAAAACCATTTCAAAAAGGATCCCTGACGTGTCCCACACTATCGCACTTGTCCATCCTCCAGCACCGTAAAAATGTGTGTGTATAAGTATATATATTTAACTATATATATATATATAGTTATATATATATAACTATATATATATAGTTAAATATATATACTTATACACACACATTTTTACAAATATATATGTGTATATGTGTGTGTATAAATATACATAAAATATATTTAATGCTATAATTAACTAATTTTACATTGCATAGTAATGTTTTATTTTTAAATATTAATCATTATTTAAACTAATTTATTTATTTTGTATATATTAATTATATTTATTTTTAACATAATATAATTATAATCCTATCCCTGATCCATGTAAACACCTACTAGCACTATACACTACCCATTCCTGAAACCTAAAATCCCCTTACTACCCCTATACAGTACCCACCTCCTGAACCCTAAAAACTGCTTACAACCCCTTTACACTACTAATCACTGAACCGAAAAAACCTCACTGCCCTTACACTACTCACCCCTGAACCATAAAAAACCCTTGCTACTCCACACACTTCCCATGTCTGAACCATAAAATTCCCTTACTACCAACAAAATCAAACATTAAATTTAAATTATAATAGATATATATTTTAATATAATATATATTTTGTAAATATATATTTTAAATAGTTAATATTACTCTGCAGAGACTATTAACTGATATCACAATTTTTTGTGACCTACAATAGAATTTGCTAAATAACTTACATAAAAATTATTTTACTTTAATTAATTATAAACAAATTAACAAAAACCTATTCATTTTATAATAATTAATAATCCACCTTTCCTCATCATCATATGGGTAAATATTTATGTATATATTTAATTAAACATATATGTATACATACATATATGTTTAATTAAATATATACTTACATATGTATCTATAAATATATTAAAACATATACACATATATACATTATGAACAATAACACTGATATAATGACAATTAGCAATTAAAAAAGACTTACTTGTGGAGAAGAATACTGTAATGTAAAGCAGTGAAAAACCTGTCTGCTATTTGAAGACCCCAGTGTACTTACCTGCAATGTAAAGCCCCATGAAGTGAAATCTATGGTGTATTGGTAGCATACCTCTTGCAGTATTTTGCAATATATGTTTAATTATTGTTAGCTATAGCTTTGAAATATCTACAGAGAGAATTGCCCTTATTAGTTGTTAGTGAGTCGCCCCTCGGAGTTATATTTTCTACCAGCACTGAGGTCCTTCCTTTAAAGAACTCAAAGCGCCCCCTGCCTTGCTAGGAAGACTGATTTATTACAATGATTTCACATATAGAGAGATACAGTAGACTCAGAATAAAGCTGCTTATGAACAGAAAAGTGTTTATATCCTTTGAGTACTTATAGCCCGTACATTTAGACAGCGGCTTTTCTAAATGTGTGCCCTGACAAATCCGCCAGACCAGTAAAAGATGCCAACAGTGTGCGGAAACATATTGATTGATAAATAGCAAAGAGTTCAATTTGTAGACTTTTAAAATTTTTAAGTCTTGCGATAGGTATGATCTTTTGATCTTGCTAAGATTATATATGTTTCACTAATATCTATGGTGCCATTTCATGAATCTTCACAAAATGTTCCCAAAACATATGTTCATCCTCCTCAGCAACTTCCTGGAAAATTTTGGTGGGACCTGTCGAGAAAAAAAGGGTGGGGTCCCTAACTCCTACATTGATTTCCCATATTAATTCCCTATAAAAACGTTTCTCAATGATACAGAAAAAAATGGTTGTACAGACATTTTACCAAATTTGCCAGAAAGTTAGAACTTTACTCAGACACCGTGTGTTTCTCTATTTGGTTCAAATTCGTTTAGCTCTTTTTAAGAAATTTGTATTTAAAGAGGTGCTAAGGGTGGTCATGAGGAGTTAAAAAGTTAGGTATGTCTGGACGGTGGATCCCGTGAGAGTACCATGGTACTGAAAATTTTAAAATAGGCCCCACTTATTGGCCGAGGAAGCTTTTTTTCTCTTGTCAGCCTTTTCCGAAATCGGTGACCGGTACCAGTCGGAGACAATTGCTGTGGCTTGCATTACAGGACTCAGAGACTCAATCCTGTGTCCTAGAAAAGTTTTAAAAAAAAGGTATTTGGGACATGGTAAGACTATCCTGGCCCTCTAGCACTTGTGGTGGGGCCCAGAGGAACTCCATAGCACAAAAATATAAAAACAACATATTTGCTTACCGCTGGTACCGTGGTATTGCTTTGGAACATAATGCGGCCCTCCGTTGAAGTACTGTGGCATGCCCATGGGAGACCCATTCAAGATTTGCCTCTATCGTACTGGGGATCATGGGGTGATGTACGTGTGGCAGTAAAGCAGGAGTACTGCAGTAGCATAAATAAATCTGCAGGGGGAATTTGTGTCTGCGAGGAGTTGGACGCTGGGCCTGGTTGGAGCCAGGCTGTTGACCTTTGCAGTAGGGTTGGCCATCTGGCGATGGGGATTGGCTGCCTCCATGGAGTTGGCTGTATGCAGTGGGTAGTTGGGTATTGGGCCTGGCCAGAGGCCAGTACTTATGGATAACCCCAACTGCGCACGGCTGAAGGACATGTGCAGCGGGAGGCTGACCACCCTAAGGGTAGTTGGTCACACACAGCAGGTGCTTGGGGAAGCACTGCATTCAACCCCTGCTGCGCACAGTGTATGGCTGTGCACAGTGGGGGATGGCTGTTCATGGGGAGTTGGGCGCAGGGCCTGGCCAGAGGTCAGGCTCTGCCGCCAACCTCCTACTGTGCACGGCTTATGACTCTGTGCAGGAGGGAGTTAGTTGGTTTGAGCACATGCAGTGGGAGTTGGGTGCAGGGCCTTGCTTTGGACCATGCCCTGTAGCCAACACTCTGTTGTGAATGACGTATAGCTGTTAACAGTATAGGGTGGCTGCCTACAGGGGTTTGGTACAAGCCAAAGATATGCTTAAAATAAAACTACCTCTTCACACGGCTAATGGTGCTGTGCAAAAGGGGTATGATTGCTTGCAAATAAATGATTGCTTGAAATTAGATGCTTAAGCTATGGCCCTATTCATACTTATATACAGAGAAGAGTCGCGATTAATAGTAACATTAGGCACAGAGACTCCTTGGGGCCATAACATAGATGCCGATTTATATGTCCATTTGTAATGGGACATTGGATGAGTCTTACCTTGCCTGAACGTTTTAGAAACATCAAATGTAACTGTCTTCTAATCTAAGATGTATGATGATTTTATATGCCCTTAAAAAATGATATGATTGCACATAGCACTTTTCCCCTTACTAAGTATATAATTGATATTTATTTATACTGATGGGAGACCTTTGAATTGGGGATAATACTACATATAACTCTAATATGCATTGTCATCATGACACATTCACTCATTTGCATTTTTGCACCTTAGGATGATGATCCTCAAATGCCCTTGATACATGTCTGTTTATATATATATATGCATTATGCCCTTTAGGTGTGAGGAATTGTCTATGGACACTAAGATGAGCTTGTCATTCGCATGCCCTGTGCACTTTAAACCAGAAATACTGTAAATGGAAGCATATATGCATTTGCACTTTTAAACAGGAGATTTCAGGATGACCCTTGATACATGTCAGTTTACATATATGCATTATGCACCTTAGGCACGTTATGCACTTTATATCAATGTACTGTAGGGGACTTACAACTGTCCCCTGGGATATTGTCCCACTAATGGTTTTTAAAATATGTCTGTTTACACATATGCATTATGCACTTTAGATTTGAGGAACTATCTATTGACGTTGAGACGAGGTTGTCTTATGTACACAATGTGCACTTTAAAACGAGAGGACTGCAAATGGAGATACATATGCATTTGCACTTTGGATAAGAGAACAAGTTGCACAATTGCACAATAAGGTGATCACCCCAAAATGGTTCTTGATACACACCTGCTTACATATATGAAATATGCATTTCAGGCCTGAAAATTGTAAATAGGCATGCAATAATTATGCATTAGCACATTGGACCAGAAAAATGAGTTTACAACTTCACACTACCCACCTTGAATTAAGAACATTATGAATGAACATGTGCAACTGCTGTAACAGGGTGGTTGATTACGTTGCTGGACAGGGTCACTTTAAGAATCTTTAAGAAACAATAGAATTGCAGAAGATGCTGTTGTCAGTGGCTGAGAGTGATCAGCGAATTGGCACATAATCCCGAAAAATGACACGGGTTAAAATAGCAAGAAATGAGAGTGTAAATATGTATAAAACCATTAATATTGCATATTGAGAGATGTATTGGTTTAAACAGTTGTATATACAGAATACGTGCTATGCTTAGAGAATGGGTTCACGAAATGAAGAAAATGGATGACGAACTTAGCCGAAACTGTGATATGAGGTTGCAGTTCTAGTGCTCAAGGGCCAATGAGACTGAGAGAGGACTAAATTATAAAATGACGTCCATTGTAATTGTGCGTGAGGCCCAGTTGAGCGTTGACCTTATCAATTTCAAATTGTTGTTTTGCACCTCTGGTTGATTCTGGAGTGCACTTGATAAATTATAACCACCTTGCATCACCAACCTGGCTGCGGATGATTCTGTGCTGTGCTGCTGTGTCAATAGTCTACAAGGAGGACTCTGTGTGTGTGTGTGTGTGTGTGTGTATATATATATATATATATTCTGCTTCAAAGGTTGTCCACCTGGTGAGTAGCACTCGATCAGCAGCTTTGTTTATGAAAGGCAGGGACGAGGATCCGCTTGTAGAAGCTGCTCCGTAATGGAAATGCCTGACGCGTTTCGAAGCTCCATATGCTTCTCTTCAGAGGCTTGAACGGAGACAGTGTGTGCAAACGCTGAACCCACTTCGCCATTTTCATATTGCACACCCAATGGGAAGCTCGAATGAGACTGTGCATTGTGGGAAATGTGGTCCGGATAGCACACAAATCTTGTCCTGTATGGACCCTGCAAGTGGACTTGTTCTCAATCCTGTTTGCGGCTGCTGACCCACGTAGCCCCCATAACATTACGGGGTGGTGCACACTCCGCGGCAGGACGGCCGCGTATTACATTCTGCTCCAAAGGTTGTCCACCTGGTGAGTAGCACTCGATCAGCAGCTTTGTTTATGAAAGGCAGGGACGAGGATCCGCTTGTAGAAGCTGCTCCGTAATGGAAATGCCTGACGCGTTTTGAAGCTCCATATGCTTCTCTTCAGAGGCTTGAACGGAGACAGTGTGTGCAAACGCTGAACCCACTTCGCCATTTTCATATTGCACACCCACCAATGGGAAGCTCGAATGAGACTGTGCATTGTGGGAAATGTGGTCCGGATAGCACGCATATATATTTTTGTTCCTCAAAGAGCCTGAGCTTCCAAGAATGCACTCCCAGTCACGGCTGACCCTTGTGGGATTAATTGCAGTAGAAAGCCGACAAGAGTTTCTCGGGTAATTCAGCTTTTCCTGACGCATTTCGAGGCACAGCCTCTTCCTCATGGGTTGCTGTTTTAATGCTCTAAATAGACACTGTGCGAATATGAATGCGGCAAGGAGCCCACTGAGGGTAACAATATACCAATACGGACTACGAAGTCCAGCAAGCTGTGTTTAAAATCAACGTAAATCACGTGGCCCACTGTGGGCGGACAATAAAGGCAACATGCAAGTTGGAAATCCAATGCCGCCGCATTCTGCACAGCAACCCATGAGGAAGAGGCTGTGTCTCGAAACGCGTTGGGAAAAGCTGAATTACCCGAGAAACTGTTGTCGGCTTTCTACTGCAATTAATCCCGCAAGGGTCAGCCGTGACTGGGAGTGCATTCTTGGAAGCTCAGGCTCTTTGAGGAACAAAACACACATATATATATATATATATATATATATATATATATATATATATATATATATATATTACCAACGAATACCCTCACACTTCTGTGGGAGAAACGAGCCACTCCGGTTTGGGTAATGAAAAATCCAATTTAATATATATCCAAATTCTCCACTTCTTGTTTCCTGCTTCCTGAAACAAAATGAGCATGGACCACAATTGCTGGTGCAAAGCTGATTTATTGCTGACAGTCCGCCATAACGCGTTTCAGGCTGGAAAGGTCTTGATCACATGTCGCCACTGCATTGTGGGACGAAAGTATTTAAAGTGACAAGTGCTCAATTGTGGCATAAACACTGTAAACAGACTGCTCAAGTGTTCAAGTCTATGGTATCTCAATTAAAAACACAATTTCAAATACATGATTAATGCAATTTCAGTAAAATTCCTAAATGCATATTATTAAAAAATACATATAATTAATAACTAATGTTATATCTATTACATGAAAAGACGTGAGAATACTGTTGTTGTTACCCCTGACCCCATTTTATAAAACCATATATCTCATTATCTAAAGAGGGAACCTCTTTATTTTCGGGGGCTCTCTCAGGGCTTGGCAAAAGGAAATCATAGAGGCACTCTCAATGTGAGCCTAAAGTGCATTTACGGAGGTTTTGCTACTGCCTTCAGTGATAATGGTTCCTTTGGTCTTTTTGGGTATCTCGATTATATGTTGCTAACCTTAATTCTCTTCCTCTGGCATGTTATATGATTTTTAATGTCCTTTATTCAAATACTAAAATACTATGCTACCATACTACTTGACCCATCTGTTAAAGTGCCATCGTGCCAAAGTGCTAAAGATAAAGTGCTATGTGTAATTGATTCACCCCTAATACCTTTCTAAAGTGCCGGAGTGCTTTGATAATAGCAGCGGATAGGTATCAGCTTATGTTTATTATCAATAATTATTTTGATATTCAATTTTACCATTCAAATTCCCCCTAAGCTATAAATTACTATTCAATCAGCGGTCATATATATAAATTGATGAAGATTCTTCTCTGTATTTATCAATTCTACAGAGGGTATTGTTGGTGATTGTCTGATTGGGTTCATTTTGTCTTGTATTTCTGCATATAAAGACTGCTGATTAAAACATGATGAGAATGTGATTCAAACATGATACTGGTCGTCATGGTGGTGTAATTGCTGTATGCTGGCCAAGTTAAAGGCAGGTGAACAAATCCTCACTGGCGTTAAGACCCCCAGCATTTTGGTGTCTAAGGCTAAGAACAGAGCCCAGTAGATAGTATCTGAACTATTCCAGATTGCTTTTATGCCTTTCCTTGAAGTGGCGGTCAACGGGGTAGGTCGGGTCTGAGTTGGTGATCGCCCGGATGTGTTGGAGTATCCGCTTGTGTGCCTGTAACTTGTTACTGCCCACATAGCGCAGTCCACAAGGACACTCCAGTACATACACACGTGATCTGTTTTACATGTCAGAAATCTGTTGATCCTGCAATCTTTTGAAAATAACTGGAACCCCACGCGAATATAATCTAATAATTCCTAGGGCAGTGCAAATATATCATGAAAAGAACTTCCCTAGGCAATTTGCAGTCTACAGAATCAATAGACCATAATCTCAAAGGCAGATTGATATATTAAACTCAGTGTAACCAAGCAGTTATTGTTTAAAAATTATTGATTTTAATTGGTAATCATATATATCATAATGAAGCATAAAATGCATATATGTGTGTGTCTTAAAATAAAACAATACACAGAAACACAAAAAAAATTACAACATATACAATCTCCTAAGAGATTCTAAAACATATAAACTTTCCTAAACATGATATAAAACGAATATACAATACATATAGTACATCAACAGTGGCGGTAAGATGGGTCTTCTTCCAAAAACATATAGACTTTCCTAAACATAATATAAAACAAATGCACAATACATATAGTACATCAACAGTGGCAGTAAAATAGGTCTTCTTCTACGCGCGTTTCGGCGGGATCACTGACATAATATCGACAGACAAAATATCGACATACCAAAATATCGGCACTAAAAAATCAATAACACTATTATCGACGATCAATACTTATTTTAAAAAATGCACAAATATCGAAACCATATTATCGACAATAAAAAATATCGTTTTAAACATTATTGAACACACAAATATCGTAAAAGAAAATATCGACATGTCTTTAAAAATATACAAAATGTCCTAAATATCGAAATTAAAAATATAGACAGCAAAATTATCGTTTTAATACAAATATCGAATATTTAAAAATGACTAAAATAAACATATCTTTACCCCAAAATGTATTTTTACACTATAAACACTCACTACACACATTATAAATATAATACGATATTATTATAACATATAAACATATAAAAGCATAGAATAATAACAAAACACACTAATAAATAATAAGTAAAATATTATTAAATATAACACATACAGCATTCAACATTAAAAGCAATATAAAACATTCTTAACTAACAAAATCAGTTAAAAAAAAAAATTAGCACTAACAACTTCTTAATTAGCGTTTGCCATATAGGGAAACCAACTACCAAAAGCAACAAAAAATTTTTTACAACAACGAATGAAAACATCAGACTAATAAAATACGCCAATAACATAAAACTATCAATTAAATAAACACTATATAAACAACGAAAATTTATATTTAAGTCACACTTCAACCCTACAAGAAAAAAGAAGAGGAGACTGCCGGATTACTTCCAGAACGCAGATTTACATAAAAAAAAAAGCTTTGGAACTGCACTAAGAGGGTCATCACGATGGCGGGGGGACAAAGTCCGCCTGCCACCGCAACGGCAAACGGGACCGCCCGCAAGAGGTGCGGCGGTCCCGCCATGTGTATTAGGATGCCACCGCCACCGTGGCGGTGGTATCCCGTATTGTTTACATTGCGGCGGGCGGTGCTGTCAGCAGCACCCGCCGCAATGTGAAATACGCATATTGTGCATTTGAATGCACAACGTGACAGGCACCGCGCGGTGCCTGCCACCTTGTGCATTCAGATGTAGGGGGGTACCATAGGTACCCCCCATGTGCACCCCCCACCCTCCCAAAACCCTGGGGGCCCGCAACGGGCCCCCAGAAGCAAAGACCGCATGCCTTTCCATGGCGGCAACACCGCCATGGAAAGGCTGCTTTCCGCCACCATCCTAATATGGATGGCGGTGTCTTGCAGACACCGCCACCATGTTAGCGCCCTTTTCCGCCCGGTCCCCTGTCAGACTGGCGGAAAACTGGCGGACGGTCTTTCCATCCGCCGGGGTCCCCCCCGCCATCGTAATATGGTGGGGGGGAAATGGAGTGCGGGCGGTGAAGAATAGCGGGCAGATCGCCACCGCCATACGGGCGGTGGCGATCCGCCCGCTATCATAATGACCCCCTAAGTAAGTAAAAGTGCATTTAGAATATAACACTACTTATAGTCTTCACCAAAAAATATATACAAAACATCATTCACTAATATGTCTCTCTTAAACTTATATCTCCTCTACAGATATCTTTTAGAGCAGCCAAAAAATACTACAGAAGCGTCAACAATAAAGTTACTAAAAAAGTAAGTAGATTAATTTTTTATATTAAACAACTCTCTAAAATACCCACCCAAAGACCCACTTATTCAGAATGTCCCCACCACCTACAACACAATACAACAAAAATATTAAAATTATATTTTTTCTTTCCAACAGAAACATCTTTAACAAAACAAAAATACAAGCTTGAAAAAATTGCAACAAGATTTTTATTCCCATCAACAGCAACATTGTAAGTATATCCAAAGCAATATATATTTATTTACTTAAAAACTATACTGTATTATTTTAATTAATTTTTATATATATTTTCCTTAGCACTAAAAAGACCACCATGACTGAAGGCGCACAATTTATTACATCTCAAAAAGGGAAAATGTTATTATGTTACATGGGTTATGTATATACACAAGAAAAACAAACTGGTTTAAAAGTCTTTTGGAAATGCAGCAAATATTATTTGAACAAATGTTATGGAACAGCTATAACACAAGAAACCACTGTTGTATCTGTAAAAGAACATAACCACCCCCCAAATGTAACTGAGATTGAAGTAAGAGATGCTCTTGAATCAATAAAAGAAGCTAGCACTAGTACAGATAGACCAACAACAGAAATACTAAAACAACAGTTACTAACAGTACCCCAACATGCATCTAGCCAAATGCCCTCTATTGATTTATTAAAAAGAACAATAGCTAGACAAAAGAAAGCCACTACAACTACCACACGTGCCCCTAAAACCTTTCAAGAGGTAGAGATTCCCCCTGAACTAAGTATAACACACAATAAAGAACCATTTATACTATTTGATAATAAATGCAAAGATAAAAGAATCATTATGTTTGCTACTGCAAACAATTTACTTAAATTACAACAATGCGACACATGGATGATTGATGGGACTTTCAAAATTTGTCCCAAACCATTTTATCAGTTGTACACAGTCCATGGTCTGTTTCAAAATACTAATATTCCATTTATCTATACCCTACTCCCCAATAAACAACAATCTACCTACCTTGAAATTCTAAACCAAATAAAACAAGAAACAAATAATTATTTTCCTCAGAAATAATTATAAATTTTGAACAAGCCATGATTAATTCTATACTTAAATCCTACCCACATACAGCAATACAGGGTTGCTATTACCATTTTAACCAATGTCTATGGAGACACCTGCAAAAGTCAACCCTAAGGGGCCCATTAGGATGGC